>LPNX010306156.1:137081-159740 GCA_001517045.1 Pseudotsuga menziesii
TCTCCTACAACAAAATGGGTTACCTTCTGTGCCTTACTCTCTTTAGCTGCTCAGAAAGGGCGGAAAGTTCATTAAATGGATGTGAAGACTGCTTTCTTGAATGGAGACTTGAAAGAGAATGTCTTTATGTCTCATCCAGAAGGCTTTGTTGTGAAAGGAAAAGAAAAAAAGGTATGCAAGCTTGTCAAATCCTTGTATGGCCTAAAACAAGTGCCTCGCGCATGGTATGAAAAGTTAACCGAGCATCTTTTGAAGCTAAATTTCGAACATTTTGATCTTGATGATGCAACACTGTTTATAAAGAAAGTTGGAAGATCTTTTGTGTATCTTGTGGTGTATGTAGATCTTTTGATGACAGGGAATAATGAGATCTATATAGCATCCATAAAGAAAGATTTGAAAAAGATATTTGAAATGACAGATATGGGACATCTCCACTATTACTTAGGAATTGAATTCACTCAACATCCTAAGTACATATTCCTATCTCAGAAAAAATATGTTGGAGAACTACTAAACAAATTTTGCATGACAGAATGCAACCCTATCTCTACTCCAATGGAACAGAAAATGAAGCTCACATCAAGCGAAGGAAAATAATTTGAGGATGCGACCAAGTATCGACAACTTGTAGGGAGTCTTGTCTACCTTACAACAACTAGACCAGATATTTCTTATGTTCTTGGCATACTTTCAAGGTTCATGCATAAACCTTGTGAAGGACACTGGTCAGCTGTAAAAATAGTTCTAAGATACTTGAAGGGGACTCAAGACGTTGGACTCAAGTACTCTAAAGTAGATGACTTCAAACTTATTGGGTACTCAGACTCAGATTTTGATGGCGATAAGGAGACAGGAGTATCAACTTCTGGATACACTATGAGTCTTGGATCAGCAGCTGTCTCATGGAGATCATGCAAACAGTTAGTTCCGGCAGATTCAATAACAGAAGAATAATATGTGGTTGCAGCTGAAGCAACGAAAGAAATAGTATGGCTCAGGAAGATACTTGAAGATTTGCAAGAAAAACAAGAGAACTCCACTCCATTATTGGTCGACAATACTTCTGCAATCAAGCTGGCTAAGAATATTAGATTCCATGATCGATCCAAACACATCAACACAAAGTATCATTTGATTCGACATCATGTAGAGGCCAAGACAGTCCATCTTCGACATTGTTCCACAAATGATCAAATTGCAGACATCTTCACCAAAGCACTTGGACGAGAAAAGTTTGAAAGATTCAGAAACATGCTCGGACTTACGAACACCCCTTCGGATTAAGAGGAGGATTGTTAGATTATAATCCAACGGGATTATATATTGTAAATAAATAAAGAAAACTAAATAGAAGCTGAACAGTTACATAGGAAGGTGAAAGGTTGATGAAGCTCAACCACCACATGTAATGTATAAATGAATGCATTAGCCATGAATAGAATTGAATTGGGAGTTATAATACCTATCAATAGTGTAACAACCTAGCGTTGAACCATTCCTTATGTTGTACATCATGCAAATGGAAAATCACTCTAGACATCAAAGTTTTGAATATATGGTCAAAGTCCCAGACAATTTCATTTGGTGACTGCTTAATCTCTTTCAACTCTATGATGTACTACGAGTTATACTTTGGATTATTAAATTCATCTATTAATCTAGCTATAATTTTAGATAACGTATTCTTAGTAGTTCCCATAGGAACAACAAAAAAATTCATATACTAATTAAATGCGAGACCCCCAGAGGTTGTGATCATTTAGGCCCTCTTATGGTCTCATCTTGGACCTGTCACACATACCGTACAAATTCACATAGAAAACAATATTTTTCTAGGTATTCTAGCCCATTCCCATTGAATATAGGTAACTTCATATCGTCCCAAGCCATTCTGTGTGTCTAGGATATTGACAAACTTGAACTCGTGGGATCATTACTAAGGACTTTATTACCACTATTGTTTCTATTAATGTTACTTTGTTTCACCTGAAAATACTTTGACACAATATTAGGACTTAAATATGGTAAAGAATATGTACGCAACGTCATGGGTATGTCACAAATTTGTATTTAGTGTGGATATAGAACCTCCTCCTTGTCTTTTGAAATAAGTCAGGACTCTTCTTCTTCATCGTAGGACTCCTCATTGAGTTGTGGTCTAATTTAGTAGTATCCCCTTCTGATTGCACTACAACTCTCTCTCAAAGTCGCAGTCCTTCTCCTCTTATTCATACAAAACCTCTTCCCACTCATTAGGAGGCCACACTCTTCATTAATCTCACTTATTTCTCCTTGGAACATCTCAACTCATCTCTCATATTTTCCAGACCTTCGTCACATTGATACCTATGTGATCCATGTACAGTTTCTTTACTCGGTTGTGTTTATTTTCAAAATCCCATTTTCCCATAAAAGTATCATAATCACAATTTTAAAGAATTCAATTACCTACCTTATGGTCCTTTGAAGAATTCTCATTCATCTTCGCTATATGACTTAACAATATCAACAACAAACTTATTAATGTATCCTTCAAAAATGATATCGACGTAGAAGTTGACATTCCTCAATATCCTATTATCAACACACTGTAGTCCCTAGATCAAGTTAGGTTTCCATCTCTCAGGATCATGATTCCCTCCTTGGAAATTCATCTTCCAAAGTGTTAACCATGAAAACCACTCATTTAGCAGAATAGGAAATTCATCAAAAACATGCTTTGTGAATATCAGAATAAACATACCTTCCCAACCATTAACTTGGAGTCAGTCACAGATGTATATTTTCATCTCGAGAAAATTCCTTCACATTTTGATTTAGTCATGCCTCAATCCCAGGCTTCGTCAGAATGCCAAACATTTTCCCTTCACAATGATCCTAGTCCCCACAATAGAACCATTTACTGGCACAATCTTAGACTAACCTAGGTTCACACGACATCATACAAACAAAACCTAAGATATCGACCCAACATGGTTTTACCCCTATTGAAAACACCTACGAAGCAAGTGAGGTCTCACCCGAGGTATGTATGGGAGCTATAGAAACCAATTTTTCATAGTGGTGATGGGGATATTCATCACAATAAACATCAAAACAAAGAACTTCTACAACAGACCTTAAATTATCCATAACATTAATCATATTCATATCATCAATTTAACCAATGTTGTGTTGTTTCATATATGCATCCATAGGAATTTATTCAGGAATTGATAGCTAAAATTAAGACATGAGAGAAATACATCATCTACAATCAACACGAGGATTTTAATGTGGAAACCCAATCAGGAGAAAACCACAAAATTACTTGTTTATTAAAAGAGTTGCTTCTCGAATGCTTTAATTCTGTGCACACAACTTGTAGACATTCTCCAAAACCCCATTACATTAGATTTGTGCATACAACCTTCAGATCGACCTCTTGTGTACAAATCTTTGATAAAACATTAAATTACTCTTTTTTTGATACAAAAATTAAACTTCTCAAAAATAGACTAACAACAAGCTAACCCCAAATATCTTGACCCGTTATATATTTATAGGCTCTAATGGTTGATTTACATCCTTCTCTCACTATTTTTTCTATTAATGAATTTATTACCATTATTTTTGCTACAAATGTTGCTTTGTTTCACTTGAAAAAAAATTGACACAATCTTAGGTCTTACATCTAATTCTGGATATGTACACAACGTCATGGGTATGTCACAACTTTGGATCTGGTGTGGATCTATAACCTCCTCCTTATCTTTTGAAATAAGTCGATACTCTTATTCTTCATCATAGGAATCCTGATCAAGTTGTGGTCTGAGTTTGTACTATCCCCTTCTGATCGCTCTACAAATCTCTCTCACAGTTGTAGTTCTTCTCCTCTTATCCAACCAGAACCTCTTCCCACTTCTCAGTAGGCCACACTCTTCATCAATATCACTTATTTCTCTTTGGATCATCTCAACTCATCTCTCATGTTTTCCAAAAATTCCTCCCATCGATACCCATGCCCTCCATGTACAGTTGCTTTACTTGGTTGTGTTTATTTTCGAAATCCCATTTTCACATAAAAGTATCAAAATCACAATTTTAATGAATTCAACTACCTATCTCATGGTCCTTTAAATAATTCTCTTTCAACTTCGTTATATGACTTGACAGTATCAACAGCAAACTTATTAATGTATCCTTCAAAAATTCTATCGACCAAGAATTTGACATTCCTCGATATCCTAATATCGACACAATGTAGTTGCTAGATCAACTCAGGTGTCCAACTATCAGAATTAGGATTCCCACCTTGGAAATTCATCTTCCATAATGTTAACCTTGAAAACCAGTTGTTTATTAGATTAGGAAATTCACCAAAAAATCCTTTGTGGATATCAAAATCAACATAGCTTCCCAACCATTGACCTGGAGTCAGTCGCAGATCTAGATTTTCATCTCAAGAAAATGCCTTTGCATCCTGATTTAGCCACACCTCAATCTCAAGCTTCGTCAGAATGCCAAATATGTTCCCTTCACAATGATCCTAGTACCGACAATAGAACCATTTATTGGCACAATATTAGACTAACCTAGGTTCACACCACATCATACAAACAAAACCAAAGATGTTGGCCCAATGGGGTCTTGCCCCTATTGGCAACACTTGCATAGCAGATGAGGTCTCACCTGAGGTACATATGTGAGCTACAGAAGCAAAGTTTATGTAGTGGTGTTGCAGCTGCAACATTTTCCCAAATTTTTTAAAATTTTGGGACCCTCCTTTAAATTTTGTCTTGCTTAGATTTATTGAAATTGTTTGACTCTACTGCGAGTTTGATCTTTTGAGGTTGATTGTTGAATGAATATCTTTGCCTGCTGATGCTGTTGATTTGAATTTGAGTTTTGACTTACGGATGTTTATCTCATCCTTTTCTCTCTCGAAATTTGTTTGAAATGTGAATCGCAACCATAGTCCTCTATACAGCCGCCATTGCGGAAGCTTAATAATAAACGTTCCATTCAGTTAGGGTTTATCCTCACCGATTCCGGGTTTATTGTTTTTTTATTTTCGCTATCGGAAAATTTCATAGCTCTGATAGAAAGCTGTAGTCTAATTGCTTTTCTCCATCGCGGCTCCTGAGCGGACTAGCCATCTGATTTTTTTTGTTATATTTTTCGCCGATGGTTTGATTTTTGTGGGTGTTTTCTATTTTTACAAAACCCTTATTCTGTGTGACTTTCGCCATTGCAGCTCCTCTTTGAGCCAGTCATATGATACCATAGTGTTTCCATGGTTTGAGGCTACGGTTAGTGTTTATTTCACCGATGTTCATGGTTTTCGTGGAGGCCTTTGTCTGTCTGTCTGCCGCCATTGCGACTTTGAATAGGACTATGTTGCTGGAGTCCTCTGTTCTTCTACTCGTCGATGTTTTTTATGTTGATCGGGGAACCGTTGTTTGTATGGTTTTCACCGTTGCGGTGGCTTAATGAACTAATAGCCCTATGTTGTAGTATGATCACCTGTCGAAGTTGATTATCTTCCCAATGCTTAGTACTGTCGGTGGGGTTTTTTCTTTCCTTCCTGGTGTTTTTACATTGTTCTATAGAATGGCAGAGATTTCCCATGGGCGCGGGTCGATGATAAGGTTAGGCTAAGTTGAAGAATGCGGTTTGAGGTTTTGGTGTTTTGAAGAATGGTCGTTACTTTGTCCTAGTTCATGATTTCATTAGATGTGGACTGGGTTGGGAGGAAGCATATGTTCTATCAGGCATATGTTTAAGTTTTGAACAAGGGTTTAAGCATAAACTTGTAGGATTTCTTTTTCCTTGACACTCTTTATTTTCATGCATTAATACTATTTACAGTTCATTTTATAGAATGTATGTATTACTGTAGTTTGTGTTATTGTGATGGTCTGAAATCTTCTATGTTCATGATAGGGTGACTACTGCAACAAGATATATCTAGAAGCCAAAGCGAAAGGGAGGCAACAAGGAAAGTAGAGGCTAAAGCATAGAGAAGCAAGATAAAAAATAGGACCAGGGGATTCAATAGCAGTAGAGGATCAAGGAAAAGTTGATCACTGATTGAGCTGGTCTCTCGTTATAAAACTGCTATTAGCTTTTAATGAAATGTGACGTATTTTCTAAATCATGAGCACTCACAAAAGGACAAAATTGTGAGATTAAACGGTTCAGGAACCCAAAGGTCACCGAGGGGCATCCCAAGGGTTTGCTTGTAGTATAAGTATAAGAAACTTAGATAGGAGAAGGGACTTTTTCCCAGTTAGACTTGTAAGGACATGTTGTAAGAGGAACTATTTCGTCTTGCAATAGAAAATTACAATTTTGCCTGTTGGAGAAAGCTTTGGTGGAATGTTCAAATGCTGTGCAATGGATGATGTTGAAGGGGAACTATTTCATTTTCAGCTTTTATTCATTAACTATGAGATCGTTCTAACTTGTTGAACCTGTGTTCTTGTATAAATGTTCTCTGGTTTATTTTATGATAATTTCCAGTATGAGTAATGAATGTTTTCACAAACAATGAGCTATTTTGTTGTTCATCTATCTATTCATGTTTATGTGTTTTGAAATAAGAACAGCTACCTGTGATTTCTCTTAATGCATGAACAGTAATACATTACTCATTAAATGATAATCTCGCTCCCTAGGGACAGTTAGATAGTTAGTTTTAATTTCTTGCTATGTGTGATTTAGATGCGAGAGAGTTTAAGATGAGAGATAAGAACCTGCGCATCACATTGTGACCGCTCCTCGTATTCTCTATCAATCTGCATTTTAGATAGGCACTTGCATGTCATATTTAAAACGAAAACACAAAAATATACATGGTGGACTAGGCCGCAACCAGTAAAACCTTTTATTTTTGTTACTTGACCTAGGGTAGCCAGACCACAAACCAGACGGATTCCCCATACCAAACAGTAACGGGCTAGTTGGGAACGTTTACTGGGGAGAATCCCTTGCTGTTGTCACCTACGATTTCCTAGGCATCAACAGTTTTTGGCACTAGAAGGAGGGCCACCAGTGCATGGCTGGATGAGGAAACTCATTTCCTCGAAATTACTCCACCAATGATAGTTTAGAAAGGAGTTCATTTCCCAATCCAATTCCTGAAGAGAAGTGGAAGTAACACTTGTATTCTATTGATAACGAAGTTGTTAATGATATGAGAAGACATACCAGGGCTTATGTGAAAAGTATTGGAGGGTTACCGATTATCCCTGAGTTACCCAGAAGAGAGTATAAGCAAAAAGACCATCCTGTATTGGAAGACTCAGTGTTGGTTGGAGATTTGAAAGAATTGGTAGAAACAACATTACAAGAATTTGTTCAACTGTAGCTAGGGTTTTACCCCTAGCTTGTGCGAATGAGCACCTACTAAGGATAACTGACTCCTTAGTAGCAGTTTAGTAAAAAGTAAATAACAATGCTAAACAGGAATAAAAACTAATCTAAAACACATGCATGAAACAAAGCAGCAAAATATAAAGAATGGTTTTTTATTGATATTACCTCCGATGTGGAGGTTGGTGAAGCCCTTTGCGCTGATCCAAGAGGTTGCTCCGAGCTCCAGCTGCTCCTTCTCTTTCTCCGGTGGTGGAAATGGGCCAAAGGGGGCTCTCAATGGTGAAAGTAGCTCAAAGGGTGAGCTAGGGTTTCAAGAGCAATTTTGGCAGAGTGAGGATGCTTGTGACTGTGGATGTGAAATGAGGGGTCTCCATCACTTATTTATAGTTTTTTAGTGGTGGAGTGCTGGCCCATGGTTTTTGGAAACCATATGGTTTAGGGCAGTTGTTTAGGGTTTTTTCTTCCTTTTCCTCATTATTTTATATTTTTTCTTCCCTTTTGGGGATTTTTGCTATTTTAGAGGAATTTTGGATATTTTTGGAGGAAAAAAGGGGTTTTTTGGCCTTTTGGAGGCATTTTAGGCCTTTTGGAGGCTTTTTAGTGGGATTTTCAGGTTTTTCAAGGAAATATGGTAGGAAAATGAACAAATGAGCCATGTAGTGGGGTAGATGAGGTAGTGAACACTTTTTGGGTGTTAATAGATTGCCCCTTGATGGGCGAGGGTAGGAGCTCATCGTATGGCCGATGGACATCATAAGTCATATATGGTTTTCCTGGGGTGTGGAGAGGAGAAGAAACAAACTGAAGCCTGGAACAACGATCCCGAACCAACTGCGAGAACTGAAAGTACATAACCTCAATAATGGATGAGGAATCATCTGATCATATGGACGAGGCGGGCATTCCCATGCTTGTATCAGGATATAACATAAAAATAACAATGGGGTCTGAACATATACATGGCCTCAAATACTGAATGAGGAAGAATCTCAATATATGGACAAGGTGGGCATACCCATGCTCGTATCAAGATACATAAACATAACTGTGAGTCCCGAAAAGAGGGAACTGGAGGATGCCATACTGCTCGGCTAGGACATACTGCTGGGATGATCATGTTTGAGCTGAAAAACTGATGCACTGGAATGACAGCAGTGCTACTGAATGTGGTACCAAAGGAACTGATGAGCTACTGGATCAGAGTGACAAGGGAACACTCACAATGGTACACTGAACTGGAACTGAACTGGGTACTCAAGGAAGCACGGAACTGGAGGGCTTCCGAATACAATCGCCAACGCAGCCCGGACATCCACAGGAACATATAACTGGGCGTTCCGAAGGGACTCACCAATGTGCTAGAGTCGGGGGAAATCCGGGGTCTTCGACAAATAATGGAAGGGATATACATCCTGCGCGATTCTCAACGATGTGATCAAGGTGCTGAAGTCGAACATGTGAGAAACAACCATTCGGAGAGGCAATGATGACTCCTCCCAAAATGGTCCGTAGGCACCCACCACAGATGGTGATGGGTCCAAGGTGCAGGGGCCTCTGGGTCTATCCTCTGGAATAGAGAGGCTGTCGTCGACAGAGGGAGACCTGCAACTATCAAGGCAATGATGTTTCCTTGACAGGAGCGCGAGGTGGAAAACCGAAATGTGATAGTACTGATGACAGGATGGATAAACTGGGGGGAATAACTGGGCAAGTAGAGTGGGGGACTCAAACTTCCTTTGTTCAGAGTATGAGGGCGGGGAGGATCAGGCAGCATATGAAACTAACTGGTGGTAAAGGGAGCATAGCTGTGTTGGATTTGGGAGGGTAACTGGCCTGAGGGAGACTCAAGCTGTAGTAAAATGGCAGGAGACTGCAGAATACTCTGAACAAAGGTGACCTGATTGGGGGTGCTACCGAGAGGATTGATCATAGCGCCAAGAGGCACGGGTGGACTTATTCATGGGTTAGGGAACAAGAAGAAGTGTGTATATAAAATGGTACTGTCATGTGGATTTTTCGAGCCTAGGACAGTTCATGCTCGTGGTTGCTTTCAATTTTAAGGAGTCTGAAAGCAATAAGAAGACTCTGAAGTGAGAGAATGGTATGGTACTGTCATGTGGATTTTATGAGCCCAGGACAGTTCATGCTCGTGATTGATTTCAATTTTAAGGAGTCTGAAAGCAAATAAGAAGACTCTGAAGTGATGGAATGATACTGTCGTGCGGATTTTACGAGCCCAGGACAGTTCATGCACGTGGGTGCTTTCAATTTTAAGGAGTCTGAAAGCAATAAGAAGACTCTGAATTAATGGAATGGTACTGCCGTGTGGATTTTACGAGCCTAGGAAAGTTCATGCTCGTGGTTGCTTTCAATTTTGAAGAGTCTGAAAGTAATAAGAAGACTCTGAAGTCATGGAATGGCCAGGCAAGGAGGAAGTGTTCAATCAAGGAACATATATGATGACTAGGAATGAGGGTGGGGGGGAACACTAGTGGGCCTCCTTGCGGGGTGAATGAATGGTGGCAAAATAACAAAACATTTGCAGTATGGCAGGAGTGGATGGCTCATGTAAAAAGTGTGGAACAATCTGATGGCGGCCGATGTGGCGAGCAAATCGAGGCAGCAAGGTGTCGAGACACAATGTTGAAATTGTACCAAGTGAGAGCAAGAAATGATCTCAAGCATCATCACGAGCTCAGAAAAATGAATCCGGCGATATAAAAAGTGTGAAAAAACGGAGAACGGCCGAAGTGGCGCGTAAACCGAGGTGACTAGCGGTGTCTAAAAAATGGGCAAAAAATGACGTAGCAAAAATAATGCAACAAGGTGACCATCGTGATGGTATCGTCGTGCTGATTCCAATGGTGGAAACGGTGCAGAAAACAGACTCCGTATGGGTTCAAAATGGCCAAAACAAGAAAAAAGTCAATGGACTATAAATAGTAAGTGGGCCCAACATGAATGGGACGCTGTTTCTGACGAACGGGGGGTACATCAGGCCATGTGTCAATGCGGTGCTCTATAATGGCAGGGTCAAGACCGGGTATTGCGGTATAGGACCAGGCAAATACATCATGGAATTCTCTAAAGAGTTTTTTGTATTCCTCAATCTCTTGCTAACTGCAAGAGGATCCTAAAGTAATGAGTTTGGGGGTGCTTCCAAGGGAAGCGATATCAATTTGGATGACAGGTGAGATGTTGGCCATGTTACACTCCTCGAAGGTGTCAGGAGCAGGAATAGGGTCCTTGAACCAGTCGACCTTGGGGGGAAGGAAGTCTTTGGATTCAACTGCAAATTGGGTAGCAGTGTTAGAGGAGGATTCATCTGGGAGGAAGTAGGAACGATGGTGCATGTCATCCCAGGGATACTTCGGGGTAGTGAGAGCCTCGAGGATCTCGTCATCAGTGCGGAAATTTTGTGTCGTCAAATCGGTTGATGAGGGAGTAGCAGCGGAAGAGATCATATAAATGGTATTAACCTCTCCGTAAGGGGGAGAACTCGGGGGGTGGATCTCCTCAATGGTGGGTGGTGCGGTCTCAAGATCCAGATTGTTCATCTCAAAGAGAGTTGCTCTGTAATCGGGGAGATCGGGACAGTGATTGGTGTAGTGCCCGTAAATACCGCATATTGCACAGGGGTGATTAGTGTGCAGGGATTTGTCGCGAGGCTTGGGGGTTGGATCTAGGTGGACAACTGGGATAGTGGGGTCGTCGTCAAGCAGTTCCATGTGTTCCTGTAATGCTGGTAACTGAGGACATTGGTGAGTCGCATGGCCCAAATCATCGCACATCGAGCATTTTGGAGGAGCATGAAACACAGGGGGGTTTTTGACTGTCTTGGGAGGTGGGACAACAGAGTAAGGTTGGGGGCCTCTGCCCCCAGTTGGTTTGGTAACAGGAGGGGGGGGGTTCGTGGAGGACGACAGGGTAGCGACACCGGGAGGTGGTTGACTAATAGTGACAATGGGTTGCACTGGTTGCAGGACGACATCTGGTGTCGGTGGGGGAACAGGAGGCGAAAGATACCAAACGGGTAATCCTAAGGTTAAACCAGGGAGGCTGAGGGTAGCCATGACCGGGGCACTAACTACTCCTGATGGAGGGAAGAGGAAAGGAATGGTATGGATGGGGGTAGCACCAATGTGGCTAGGTACCAAAGGGGGTTTGGGTAACAAGGGCGGTTGATTAGTAGGAGTTCGCGTATTATGGGATAGGGTACACAGGTTAGACACGTCAGTGGCGGGTGACGGGGGTGGAATAGATTGGAAGGTCGAGGTCATAGGCACATCTGAGTAAACTCCGGGCCCCATAGAGGAAACAACTGAAGTGGTGGCACCCGAAATAGGTTGTTCAACCATGGGGAGAACATTTTCGGGTGCCGCGGGGGCATTGGGATCATAGTAGGTGAGTTGGTCGACCTTGACCACGCGTCCCTTGTGGGGGAACATCATGGTACGAAAAACAGAAGAAGCAACCGCCCGCATGGCATACATGTAGCTGCGGCCAAGTAAAATGTTATAATCAAGCTGTGCATTGATAACCTCGATGTCGATGAGGACGGTTTTGTCAGCCAGCTGGACTGGGACGTTCGTTAACAGACCTTGTGGTTGAGCTGAACGGCCGTCGTAGGCTCGCAACGCGGTAGTGGACGGTTGGAGAGGGGGGGATCCCAATTTCTGCTAGATGAGGGTGGACATGACACATGTAGAGGCACCTTCATCAATAATGCATCGATGGATGACAAAATTCTGAACGGAAACACAAAATTGGAATGCTAAAGTGGAAGGCATGCGGGGTTCGGATTGGTCCAAATCAAAAGCCATTAAACTCGAATCATTTGGATCGATAGCCCCAATGGCTAAGAGTAAAGTATTACGCTGCGAAGGGCAGTTTTTTAAGACTTCTAACGCAGACATGGCTGTGGGGGATTGGGCTAAGTCATCGACAATGCTGTAGTTGGACGCAGCCCGCGCATTGGGGTTATTGTTGATACAGCGAAGTGGGAAACGAGGTGCTTTGGGAACGCCATCTAGTGGAGGTGGAGGTATACGTAACGCCTGATCAGTGGGATGAGCATTAGTGGGTTTATCGGCGGGAGGGACTTCGGGGGTGGTGCCATATTGGTTCCGTCGGGTCTGCAGGTTGACCTCATCGGAAGACATCATCAACAAGTGGTGGGTACCTGAGTCATGCATGGGTTGATCAGGAGCAGCGTAAGTGATTTGTTGTTGGGTTGGTGCGTTGGCTTGAGGGGGAGCCAATGGTTGGGTGTTCACTACGCCTTGGGTTGGTAAGGGGTTTTGCAGCACCAAAGGTGGCTGCTGAGGTTGTGGGGGGTTGGGTGGTGCTTGAGGAGCCACCTGCCCTTGGCGGTGGGCATCTTCAGCCCAAAGTTGCTGAACTCGCTCCATGTGTGGGAAAAAATGTGTGTAGTGGCCATAGACCCCGCAAATAGAACAAGGATGGTTTGTTCGCAAATTGGGGTTTTTTAGCCTGCTTGGGCGGGCGATCAGGGTTCTGGTTAGCAGGGGCCGCATTATTATTATCAGGGGGATTAGGGGGTTGACCATCTTGGTCTGCAGGTTGGTTATTCCCACGATTCCGTCCCCTGCCATGGTTTTGTTGGCCCTAGTTGCGTTGGTTGGTCTGGTTTTGCTGCGGGTTTTGTTGAGCGTAAACTTGCCCTTGGGCAGCAGGTGGATTCTGAGGTTGTGCAGGTGTTGGAGCAGGTTGCGGTGGATGATATGTAGGTGGAGGCTGTGCAGGTGCAGCGACTTGAGCAGGTTGCTGATAGGGCTGCGGAACGGGTTGTGGGTTTGCCGCAGGGGCTGCCTATGGCAGGTAATAAGCGGGTTGGGCTGGTGAAGGCGCAGGAGCTGGTGCAGCCTGCTGGTGGTAGTAGGGTTGAGGTGCGACCGGGGGGGCGTAAGCGGGAGTCGCATGACTGAAACATTGCGGTGGACATGAGGGTCCATGAGAATGGTGGTGATGTTGCATGGGGGCATACGAGTTGGTGGCTCCAGGTTGTGAGGTAGCCCGCGAAAGGTCAGGGCCAGGGGTAGGACGTGCTATGGAAAAGGGTTGAGGATGTGAAGAGACACGGCCAATGATACCGTCGACAGCGTGGGATTCCCCTGGAGCATCGTGCTGGGAGGACTCGCCGTGAGGGGAGTCAGGTATGATGGTATAGAGATAACCTGACTGGGCGTAAATAAGGTCGAATTGATGGGCCTTAAGGATGGCCTCTTCTTCATACTGGGGTCTTTCGGATGCCACATCCTTAGCAATGACAGGGAGAAGGGATTTGAGGAACCAATCTAGGAAGATCCGGTCATCTAATTTGATTTTGCATAGGCTACGGCGTCGACGCCACTCATGAATGTGGTCTATGATGTGGGTAGCTGTGTTCTGTCTGCATGATAGTAGGATTTCAACACCCGCATCATAGTGGAGAGGTAACTGGAAGAACTGCAGGAAGGTGGAAGCAAGGAAAGCAAAGGTGGCATGGGTCCCATGGGGTTGCTCGATATACCATTTGGCTGCAGAGCTGGTGAAGGTGCGCTGTAAGAGACGGAGGCAGATAGAGTCATCCACTATGGAGTTGGAGGAACACCATAGATGGAAAGACATAACATGGTTTTGTGGGTCCTCACCTGCCTTGCCCTCGAACTTAGGGATGTCAGAGGGGAGCTTAGTGGGCATGTGAGGCCACGCAGGGTCATGTCGGATAGGGTCATTAGTTAATCTGGCTAGGTCAGGTAGGTTGAGGCTAGCCATGAATGGCAAACTGGAAGAGGGATGTGACACGATAGTGGGTTGTACCAAGTTGAGGCCAATGCCTCCAAGTGGAGGGGTAGCGTTAGGGAGGTTGCCCCTGAGTGGGAGAACTAAGGTGATGTGGGATGGTCCTGCACCACCTTGGGTAGTGTGAGCCAATGATGGAGTGGGAATAGTATTCCTGCTGTGGGAATAGGTGCTATGAGGGGAATGGTAGATGGGAGCCCCATGGAGGGCATACCCAAAGCAGGAGTTGTAGCTGGTGTAGTGGCGGATGGGCCACCAGCGATCTCTACCAAGACGGGAGTGGAAGTGATGCCAGCCATGGGGCTAGTAGGGGCAGTGTAAATGGGGTTCTCAGACTCTGGCTCAGAATCGGAGGTAAAATAAGGAGCGTCACTATCGGGTGACGGAGTCTGATGCCGCTGACGAGTGGAGTCAAGTGACAAGGATCGAGATCTATGATAAGTGGTATCAAGTGAAGATGATCTGTGTCGATGACAGGTGGTGTCAAGTGAATCGTGCTATGGGGGTTGGCCCCTGAGGTGCCGAGAATGTCTCGGAGACTCAATGGTGACAGATGGTGTCAAATCTCTGTGTGTCGAGGTGAGTAAAAAACACCTCAAAAATATGAATGCAACCGAGTGTGCAGAGGGAGAACTCGAAAAATAGGGCACTCAGGCCAACAACCAACTCAAAAACACCCAATGTAATAGCTGTGCTACAATAGGTGGAGTGTCAACAAAGATGGTCAGAATACCAACAAACAGCAGGTTTCCTAAAACTAAAAACGGTGGACTCACTAGACCGAAAGGAGGTAAGGGAGCATGCAAACACCTAACTAAAAGTATTCTGACTCAACTAGACATATCCTCTGCAAGGTGATGAAATCCAAGTCAGACAATATGAATAGGAAAGCCAAGTGGCTAAGATATCCCCCTTCCAGGAGGGACACCGGGAAGTCAATCCTAGAAGAATGGCAACTAAGATACCCCGTTCATGACACGTCTAGAAAGGTGAATCTACCGTTTGGTCCTTTTACTGCAATACCCCTATACAGGGATATTCCGAGAACTGCGAAAGGTATCCCTTCAGTTACTGAATGGAGTGCGGTATTCCACTCAGGCCTCCGGAACCAATCTCGCGACTTCAACCCTCCTAAGGGAGAGGCCCTCTGGTAAACTGGTTGTGACCGTGCCAAAAAATACTAGGGGATTTTGGTTCCCTAAGTGGACAATAGCTATGTCTCAAGTGTAAGTAACCGAGGGGTGTTATTGGAAGCCTATCTCCCCGATCCTTCCTAACTACAAAAATTCTTTTGTGTTCCCCAAATGGGGTTAGAATGTTGGTTTAGTTAAGTAGTTTTTAAGTCTCACTTGAATTAGGTGACAGAGTGTGTGCTCATGAGGTGATGAACCCGAAATAGAAGTGCCACACAAAGGGGCAACCTTCTAATCAATAATATTGAATCCACAACTTTAACATGCAAAATTTTCTGAAAAAATGCTGAAATTTCAAAAAATGGAATAGAAATTATGTTGCAGAAAAGACTGTAAGGAAGTAGGGCTGCAGGTGGAACAAATGGTTGTGCAGATGTAGAAAATATTGCAGCAAAGGGGATGGGTTTAAAAACAGTAAAATCTGCAGAAAACACACCACGGGTTTGAACGAAACAGGCGCGGACAGGTCGCGGCTTTCTGGACGACAGACGCGGTCTGATTGCAGGAAACCGGCTGAAAGTCGCGGTTGGGACGCAGCTAGGGGGCTGAAAGCGGCGTTCGGATCGTAGCAAATGGGCTGAAAGTCGCAGTCGGGACGCAGCTAAGGGGCTTAAAGTTGTGTTTGGGTCACAGCAAATGGGCTGACAGGCACGGTCGGGACGCAGCTAGGGGGATGAAAGCGGCATTCGGGTCGCAGCAAATGGGCTGACAGGCATAGTCGAAGCACAGGAAAATGGCTGACAGGCGCAGCCAGATCGCAGCAAACAGGCTAAATAGCCGTGGTCGGATCGCAGGTAACAGACTTGAATCCACCGGCAGGGCGCCGGAGACGGTCTGATAGCCGCGGTCGGGTCGCAGGTAAAGGCCTGAAAGACGCGGTCGGGACGCGGTTGCGGAAGGAAAAAATGTGGTTTACGGCAGCTGAAATGGATAGCCGAAAGGAAAAAACTAACTGAAAACAGAGATTCAAAAGAAAACCAGTGGAGTCGCCAAAACTGTAGCTAGGGTTTTACCCCTAGCTTGTGCGAATGAGCACCTACTAAGGATAACTGACTCCTTAGTAGCAGTTTAGTAAAAAGTAAATAACAATTCTAAACTGGAATAAAAACTAATCTAAAACACGTGCATGAAACAAAACAGCAAAATATAAAGAATGGTTTTTTATTGATATTACCTCTGATGTGGAGGTTGGTGAAGCCCTTTGCGCTAATCCGAGAGGTTGCTCCGAGCTCCAGCTGCTCCTTCTCTTTCTCTAGTGGTGGAAATGGGCCAAAAGGGGCTCTCAATGGTGAAAGTAGCTCAAAGGGTGAGCTAGGGTTTCAAGAGCAATTTTGGCAGAGTGAGGATGCTTGTGACTGTGGATGTGAAATGAGGGGTCTCCATCACTTATTTATAGTTTTTTAGTGGTGGAGTGCTGGCCCATGGTTTTTGGAAACCATATGGTTTAGGGCAGTTGTTTAGGGTTTTTTCCTCCTTTTCCTCATTATTTTATATTTTTTCTTCCCTTTTGGGGATTTTTGCTATTTTAGAGGAATTTTGGATATTTTTGGAGGAAAAAAGGGGTTTTTTGGCCTTTTGGAGGCTTTTTAGTGGGATTTTCAGTTTTTCAAGGAAATATGGTAGGAAAATGAACAAATGAGCCATGTAGTGGGGTAGATGAGGTAGTGAACACTTTTTGGGTGTTAACATCAACCTTTGAATCAAGTGGGCCCAAATACACCTTACGGTTCACCTGTTAATACTCCTGTTCATTCACCACCTCACTCTCCACCCAGACTCATGGCGGTCGTAAATGCAAATCAGCCACCTAACCCACCAAATCCACCACCTACTTGGAAATCTAGATCACCTCTAAACCTAACACCTCCTTTGCATGACTTACCTCAAGATTTTGAGAAAATGCTGCCCAAATTTGACCCAAGTGAGAGGATTTTAGCAGATGACCACTTGCAAAGCTTTTACTTTGCCATAGAAGGATTAAGGGCTGGAGAACATGAAGATGTTGTCTGCAGACTTTTTCCACATACCTTGAAAGGGGCAACAGCCTCATGGTATTTTGGTTTGCCTACAAACTCAATTCCAGACTAGGATACTTTTGAAAGGATATTCAGAAATAAATATGCAGCCCAAAAGACCCATGCAGCACTAATGAAAGGTTTGTATGCTTTGAAGAAAGAAAGAAAAGAGAAGGTGCATAGTTTCACCCAAAGGTTTGCCGCTTATCTTAAGAATTTTTATGAAACTGATAAGCCCTTGGATAAAGTTCTAATTGATTATTATACTTCAGCTTTAGGGCCTGATTTGGCCATGTTTGCCAAGATGAAATCCAAACCTACGTTATCAGAAATGTATGAACAAGCTGAAAGAGAGAGCATCGAAGATTATCCTGAGCAGTCTGGAGAAAAAACTCTTGGTAAGAAATATTTATTATTTACTAAGCCTAAGGAGGAGCAGTCTCATGATTTTGAAGGGGTGGCAAAGATGATGCAGAAGCTTTCAAACAGAATAATAGATTTGGAAAAGGAAAAGGAAGCTCATAAGTCTTACAAGCTTTATTATAAAAGGAGAGAAGATAACAATCAGTCCAAACCTCCTCCACATAGTCCTGCATCAATGAACTTAACAGAGGTGGGTATGGATAACTTTTGCACTTTTCACCAGCAGCCCCATTCTGAAAAAAATTGTCCTCAATGGAAAAATTCAATGACATTAGTGATGAATCAGCTACTGGACTCAAAACTAACAAAGGCAAATGATGGGGAAGAAAATGACAAAAAATCAACAGAAAAGCAAGAGGATGATGCCATGGTTTTATGGTACTGTGTCTCAATGTTTGATACCAAAAAGGAAAGTGATTTGAGACATGAGGACATATCAGAACCAAATGTGACAACGAGAAGCCAAGGGCTGATAAAAGAAGACAAGTTAATAATCCTGAAAATTAAGAGACTCTAGAAGAATGTAAAGAAATTTCAGAAAAAAACTACAGCTAATAAAATTCCCTAGTTTACCATTACCAGTAAAAATCCAAAGCAGATTAACATGCCTACTAAACCCATTGAAGAGAAGATCAATAATGTAAAAATGAATCTCACAGAACATAAGATAGAGTATGATATTGTGGAGGATATCAAAAAGGAAAATGCAAATATTTCACTATTTGAGATGTGTAATGTGCCGCAGCAGAAAGAAAAATTATTGAAAGCATGTGAGATACCTAAAGAAAATCTTCCCACTGACAATCAACTGGAAGAGGAGGAAATTGGTGAAGAAAGTGTGGGAGGTAAGCCTAAATGAAAAACTCCACCATTTGTCCTGACTTTTGAAATTTTCAACCATAACGTACACAACTGTTTAGTGGACTTAGGGGCATCATTAAATGTTATGTCGCTTTCAGTTTGCAAAAAGATAAATGGATAGCCTAAACCATCTACCTGGCAAGTTATTCAGTTAGACAAAACAAATGTGAAGGTAATTGGGGAAATGGAGGATGTTTTGATTCGACTATATTCAAATGAAAACGTATGTCAGTTCATAGATATTGTAGTAGCAGACATACCTAAAGCTTATGGACTTGTTTTAAGTCGGGATTGGTCAACAAAGCTAAATGGATATTTTGCTTCAGATTGGTCATATATTTGGTTTCCTTATAAGGGAAGTCTCAATAAAATTAAAGTATTAGGAGAGCCCCACATGAAGCACAATGTTGCTCAGTTGGAGGGTAAGAATGAACCAATGAATTCTGTATTGGGGAATTACTTCATTGAACTAGAACCGGGAAACTCCCAAGCGGAAGAAGTCAGCGGCACACCAGACACACAGCCTGATCTCCTTCGGTTTTCATGGGCTGATGAATTTGACTATAAAATAGTAGAATTAGTTTCAGATGTAGTTTTTGATTCAAGTACAATAGAAGTAGATAGTTTTTGGACGCTTCTTTTTGATGGATCTAAAACTTTGGAAGGATCAGGAGCCAGCTGTGTCTTGATTGATCCAAAGAAGAATAAAAATTTTCTTTCATGCAAATTAGAGTTTGAATGTACCAATAACACAGCTGAATATGAAGCATTAGTTCAAGGACTAAGAAAAGCAATCGAGTTAAAAGTAGGAAATCTGAAAGTATATGGGGATTCTGAAATAATTGTAAAACAGATTCGAAAATAGATACATTGCATCTCACCTCATTTAAAAGTTTATCAGAATGAAGTATGGGATTTGCTGACAAATTTTTATGTATTTAATATTTTATCCATTCCTAGACTTAAGAATGCAGTAGCTGACTTTTTAGCTACCTCGGCTGCAAGGCTTGTGCCTACGAATAACAAGTGTTCTATTGAATCACTTTTCAGGCCTTCAGTTCCAGACATGATTACTAATATATGAGTTTTTGATGATGATCAACAAATCTTGGAATGTTTAATGAATGATGAAACTTTCAAAGGGGCAATTATCGATGACGAAGAACACCAAGCTGAGTTAAAATTTGACAACTTCATTCCTAAAGGGGCCAGGACTCTAGAGTGGATGTTTGATTTAGACAACAAGTTCAGAAGACCATCAAATGTCAAGACTCATAGCTCATCTTTGCAATTAGAGATGATAAATTTGGGAACTGAAGTTAAACCCAAATATGTAAATTTGGGAAAGTGTTGTTCCCTGGGTGAAAGAACTAAGTTCATTAGTTTGTTCAAACAGTACAAAGATGTATTTTCCTGGACATATGAAGAACTTAAAACATATGATACCAATATTATACAACACATCATTCCTATTAGATCTGGAGTCAATCCTTATCAGCAACCTTTGAGGAATATGCATCCAAAACTGGAGCCATTAATTCAGAGTGAAGTGAAGAAATTATTGGATGCCAAAATTATATTCAAAGTTAGACACTCGGAATGGGTTTCAAATTTGGTACCAGTAAGGAAGAAATATTGAGAAATTAGACTATGTGTGGACTTCAGAAACCTAAATCGTGCTTTAGACAAAGACAACTATCCAGTCTCGCCCATGGAACAGATATTGCAAATGGTTTTCGGTTCTGAGTTATTTTCATTATTAGATGGATTCTTTGGCTACAATCAAGTGTTAGTAGCTGAAGAAGACAGACTTAAGACTACATTCAGAACAAAATGGGGAACTTTTGCTTACAGAAGGATGCCCTTCAGACTCATTAACATTGGAGCTACTTTCCAGAGGGCTATGGATATAGCTTTCTACGGTCTAACTGTCCGTAGTGTTGTAGTGTATCTCGACGATGTGACGATATTTTCAAAGAAGAGAGAAGAACATGCATTCCATTTAAAACAATTTTTCAAGCTTTGTCGAAAATATGACATCTCACTGAATCCAAGGAAATGTGTGTTTGCTATTATGGAAGGAAAGCTACTGGGTCACATGGTTTCTAAAAAGGGGATCTCCATATACCCATAAAGGATCAAAGCTATTGAATAGATCCCCTTACCCCATAACAAAAAAGGGATGCAATCATTCATGGGGACAATAAATTTCGTGCAAAGGTTTGTGTCGGATTTTGCTCAAATTATTAAACCTTTGCAGCAAATGGTGAAACAAAGTGTACAATTCAAGTGGACTGATGTAGAGAAGAATGCAATCAGTAAAATAAAGACATCTATTTCTCATGTACCCTCTCTCAAAAGTCCAGATTTTGAGAAGGATTTTATTTTGTACACTTTCGCTTCTAATGATTCACTAGCAGCGGTGCTTACTCAGAAGGAAGATGGGGGAGATGAGTTCCCCATATCATTTATGAGCACTAGTCTGCAGGGGGCCGAATTGAATTACTCAATTGTAAATAAACAAGCTCATGCAGTATTCAAAGCGGTAAAACAATTTAGGTTGTACATACATAAGAACCAGACAAAGGTAATAGTTCCACACCCAGCTGTGAGGTCTCTTTTCATACAAAAGGAATTAGGAGAAAGAAGAGGCAACTGGGTAATAGATTTACAAGAATATGACCTTGAATTCAAACTAGTGTGCATAGTTAAAGGACAAGGACTATGCAAATTAATGGCTGAGGGTAAAAACAATGAAGAAAACGATTGGGAAAATGAAGCTGAATTACATATGATGGATGTATGTCCTCTTTTCACAGCTCCAGATTCCTGGTACTGAGACCTTGTTGATTACCTTCAGGAAGGTTTGTTGCCAGAACATTGGAATTCCAAGTAGCGAAGAGCATTGCGCCTTAAATCAGCTGCGTATCAGATCATTGATGGAATTTAATCAGGAAAAATTATGATGGATTCCTTCTTATATGTTTAGAGAAAGAAGATGCAAAAAATGTCATAGCTGAGTTACATGACGGGCCTACTAGAGGCCATTTTTATGGAAATATGAATGACCACAATATTCTCAGAGTCGGATACTATTGGCCCACGTTGTTCAAGGATGCTCATTCCCATGTTAGAAAGTGTGATATATGCTAGAGGTGTGGGGGGAGACAAACCAAAGCAGCAGGACCATTTAACCCGGTGATGATAGTAGAACCATTTGAGCAGTGGGGAATTGATATTGTTATAACTAGATCTTGTTCTTAGTTTATCTGTTTCTTTTGTCCTAATTTTCAACCGTTGGTTTAAAATGATTTTATATTTTATGTTGATTTTAAGAATTTTTGACAATCAATAATTTTGGTTGGAATTGATACTTTTAATGGTTGAATCATTTCATTATTTTAGTTTTAAGGTTTGTCTTTTGGGCTTATTAGTTAATATGTACATCTTTAATCTTTCAAAAACTTATAATAAAAGTTCATTCCGAGTTTTGATTTATAATCTAACTCTCATTTTTGAGTCCTTTGTCAAATATTTTCATGAGGAGATTCCTGTAGCAGCTCTATTTTTTCTGTTTTTTTCATTGTCATTGGGAGCAGATTACGAGGAGATGGAAATGAATTAAGGAAAACCAAAAGAGGTTTTTGTCCACAAACGACTCATTCACAAAAACCTCTCTCAGTTTTGCAACAACTATTATCGTTTGAAATATTCGAATTCATCTTTGTGGCCTATTTTCAGGGTTTGAATTATTTAATAATTTCCTGTTTTAGTCACAAATTTGCAGAACATATTCTCATCAATTGAAGAGGAATTTTGAAAAACCAAGAGAGGTTTTTGTTTATAAAATACTCATTTAAAAAAAACTCCCTCAGTTTTTACACAGGTGTTTCAGATCGAGAGATATGAAGGCATCTTTGAGACCCAAATTTCCAGAAATTCGCCAAATTTCCCCAAATCCGATTTGCTATTTTTGGGTTAATTATCTTTAAAGATTTTGA
>LPNX010306156.1:162766-214681 GCA_001517045.1 Pseudotsuga menziesii
TATCATTGGAGAAATAAAACCAAATTCTTCCTTACAACAAAAATGTATTTTAACAGCAACTGACTACTTCACTAGATGGCTTGAGGCCATTCCATTACGTAAAGTCAATGAAGATGCGGTGATGGATTTCTTGCAGGATCATATTATGACCAGGTTTGGAGTTCCAATTTTCCTGGTTTTCGATAATGCTACTTATTTTTCTTCCATTAGATTAACTGCATTTTCTCATGAAAGAGTAATTAAGTTGCATTATTCTGCCAATTACTACCCACAAGGAAATGGCTTGGTAGAATCTACAAATAAGAATTTGATTAGGATCTTAAAAAAGACTGTCATAGAAAACCAGAGAAGTTGGAATTTAGCACTACCGAACGCTCTTTGGGCTGATAGGGTCACACCCAAGAATTACTTAGGCGTGTCACCGTATACCCTTGTTTATGGAAAAGAGGTTATACTTCCTCCTAACATTATGCTATCATCTTCCATAATAGCCCAAGAGTCTAGAGGCACAGATAACGAAATCCCGCAACTTGGAATCTATAATCTTTGGAAGGCAGAAGAGTCTAGATCTAGGGCCAAAGAACGTTTTAAGCAACAATAGGAGGTAGTGAAAAGGTGGTTTGATAAGAACAAAGCTGGAACAAAAGAATTTGAAGTGGGAGACTTGGTTCTTAAGTGGGATCACCCGCATGATGAAAAGGGGAAGCACATGAAGTTTCAACAGTTATGGGTAGGCCCTTTTCAGATTGCAGTGAAACTTGGCCCCTCGACCTATAAATTGCAAGACTTACAAGGGCAGGAAGAGAACTTACCAGTAAATGGTTTGGTTCTCAAACCTTATTCTACCTTATTTTTTGTTTTTGGTTTTGTGCATAAATAAACTGATTTGATTGTCTATTTTGATTTATTTTATTTCTGTTTTGCTGTAGTTTAGATTTTGATTGATTTCAATAGTTGCATGGAAAGCATCAGAATTTTGGATTAACTGAGATCCTTGGGTATAAGACTATGTACTATTGTTTCATTTGATGGAATTTCTTCTAGTTAAGCAGTTTTTCTAAATGGCTATGAGCACATTGAAGTCCTACTTAACCCCTGTAAAATAGCTCAAGATCAAAAGGTATAGAATACTATTTTGAGGCTCCATCCATTTCACATTTAAAAATTTCCTAGGGTGCGACAACAAAAGACCCATGGAAAGGAAGCAGGGTAAATAGTTTATTATATATAAATGATCCCATGCCGAGAATTGAAAGCCAAAAGGCTAATAAGAGTCAAAACTCCTAAGAAATTAATATCTATCAAAACAAAGTACTGAATCATATAAGTACAAAATTACCAAAAAGTTCTTCTCCATCCATGAGATGAAAATTAAATACATCTCTCACACAAAAGGACACTATGGATAGAGGAGCCTAAATAAAAATTCAAAAAGAAAGGCATGAGGAGGACTCAAAAGGACAAAAAAGTCCAAAAGCAAAAAAGTGAAAAATGGCAGGGGAATAAGGAACCAATGAATATTTCTGCTTACCATATGTTACAATCCTGTGATGTCTAAGCTGGAAGATACTCGAAGACAGAGGTTAAAAAAAAAATGAAACTCATATCCTTGGACTCAAAAGAGTTATATTGACTTTGAAGTCTTAGTTCCCATTTCCTAAATTGGACTATCATCAATGATTAAAAGTACATATATTTTCCTTTAGGGAAATCTATACATCTGGAAGAATTCAACATGTTGGGTTTTATTTTTAAACAGTCTGCTACTTAAGAAAAAATTTATGCATAGATTTGGGTTCACCAGGTAGTCGCCAATTGTTGCAGCTGCAACATTTTATCAAATTTCTTAAAGTTTTGGGACCCTCTAAATTTTGTCTTGCTTAGATTTATTGAAATTGTTTGACTCTACTACGAGTTTGATCTTTTGAGGTTGATTGTTGAATGAATATCTTTGTCTGCTAATGCTGTTGATTTGAATTTGAGTTTTGACTTACGGATGTTTATCTCAGCCTTTTCGCTCTCAAAAGTTGTTTGAACTCTGAATCGCAACCATAGTCCTCTATACAGCCGCCATTGTGGAAGCTTAATAATAAACATTTCGATGGATTAGGGATTATCCTAGCCAATTCTGGGTTTATTAATTTTTCTTTTTGCTATCGAAAAATGTTTATAGCTCTGATCAAAAGCTGTAGTCTGATTGCTTTCCACCATCGCGGCTCCTGAGCGGACTAACCATCCGATTTTGTTTGTTATATTTTTTGTTGATGGTTTGATTTTTGTGAGTGTTTTCTATTTTTGCGGAACCCTTAGTCCGTGTGACTTTCGCCATTGTGGCTCCTCTTTGAGCTAGTCATCTGATACCATAGTGTTTCCATGGTTTGAGGCTGCGGTTAGTGTTTATTTCGTTGATGTTCTCGGTTGCCGCAGAGCCCTTTGTCTATTCGTCTCCCGCCATTGTGGCTTTGAATAGGACTATGTTGTCGGAGTCCTCTTTTCTTCCGCTTGCTGATGTTTTTTATTTTGATCAGGGAAACTGCTGTTTGTATGGTTTTCACTGTTGCAGTGGCTTCATGAATTAATAGCCCTATGCTGTCATATGATCACCTACTGAACTTGGTTATCTTCTCGATGCTTAGTATTGTCAGTGGGGTTTTTTCCCGCCTTCCTGGTGTTTTTACATTGTTCTATAGAATGGTGGAGATTTCCCATGGGTGCGGGTCGATGTTAAGGTTGTCTAAGTTGAAGAACACGATTTGAGGTTTTGGTGTTTTAAAGAATGGTCATTACTTTGTCCTGGTTCATGCTTTCATCAGATGTGGACTGGATTGGGAGGAAGAATTTGTTTTATCAGGCATGTGTTTAAGTTTTGAACAAGGGTTTAATCATAAACTTGCAAGATTTCTTTTGCGTTGACTTTCTTTATTTTCATGCATTAATACTGTTTATAGTTCATTTTATAGAATGCATGTATTAGTGTAGTTTGTGTTACTCTGATGGTCTGAAATCTACTATGTTCATGACAAGGTGACTACTGCAACAAGATATATCTAGAAGCCAAAGTGGAAGGGAGGCAACAAGGAACAAAGAGGCTGAAGCATAGAGAAGCAAGATAAAAAATAGGACCAGGGGATTCGATAGTAGCAGAGGATCAAGGAAAAGTTGATCACTGATTGAGCTGGTCTCTCGTTATAAAACTGCTATTATCTTTTAATGAAATGCAACGTATTGTCTAAATCCTGAGCACTCACAAAAGGACAAAATTGTGAGACTAAACGGTTGAGGAACCCAAAGGTCACCGAGGGGAATCCCAAGGGTTTGCTTGTAGTATAAGTATAGGAAAATTAGATAGGAGAAGGGACTTTTTCCTAGTTAGACTTGTGAGGACATGTTGTAAGAGGAACTATTTCATTTTGCAATAGAAAATTACAATTTTTCCTGTTGGAGAAAGCTTTGGTGGAATGTTCAAATGATGTGCAATGGATGATGTTGAAGGGGAACTATTTTGTTTTCAGCATTTATTCATTAAATGTGAGATCGTTCTAACTTGTTGAACCTATGTTCTTGTATAAATGTTCTGTGGTTTATTTTATGATAATTTCCACTACGAGTAATGAATGTTTTCACAAACAATGAGCTATCTTGTTCTTCATCTATCTATTCATGTTTATGTGTTTTGAAATAAGAACAACTACCTGTGATTTCTCTTAATGCATGAACAATAATACATTACTCATTAAATGATAATCTATCTCCCTAGGGACAGTTAGATAGTTAGTTTTAATTTCTTGTTGTGTGTGATTTAGATGCGAGAGAGTTTAACACAAGAGGTAAGAACCTGCACATCACATTGTGACCACTCCTTGTATTCTCTATCAATCTGCATTTTAGATAGCCACTTGCATATCATACTTAAAACTAAAACACAAAAATATACATGGTGGACTGGGATGCAACCGGTAAAACATTTTATTTTCGTTACTTGACATATGGTTGCCAGACAACAAACCGGATAGATTCCCCACACCAAATAGTAACGGGATAGTTGGAAATGTTTACTGGGGAGAATCCCTTGCTGTTGTCGCCTACGATTTCCCAAACATCAACAAGTGGTGATGGTGATCTTCATCATACTGAACATTGACAAAAGCAACTACGACAATCAACCTAGAATTATCCATAACATTAATCATATTCATATCATCAATTTAACCAATGCTGTCTTGTTTCATATATTCATCCATAGGAATTCATTCATGCATTGAAAGATAACATTAAGACATGACAAAAATACATCACCTACAATCAACATAGGGATTTTAATGTGGAAACCCAATTAGGAGAAAACCACAAAATCACTCGTTTATTAAAAGAGTTTCTTCTCAAACGCTTTAATTATCCACACACAACTTGTAGACATTCTCCAAAACCCCATTACATTATATTTGTGCATAGAGCTTGCAGATCGACCTCATAATTGCAGCTCTTTGATAAAACATTACATTACTCCTTTTCTGATACAAAAAATAAACTTTCTTCTAAAAAATAGACTAAGAATGAGATAACCCTAAAATCTGGACATGTTATATATTTATAGGCTCTAATGGTTGATTTACATCCTGCTCCCTCTACTTAGTAAGTGGACAAAAAATGTAACTGACTAAACTTTTGGTTGAACTTCATCAAAATGGATAGTTTTTTTCAAACTTCATGCAAAACTTCGGATCTGACCACTTCTTTGACCATTCTATTGCATCCTTGTTCACACTTTGACCAAAATTCAAAACTGGTGCCAAAATTAACTAAAACTTACCCAGGTCCAATAGTAACTCTAGAGAAAATATAAAAAACATTTATTCATTTCAGTAAAATCAACCCAATATTATTATTTTTAAATAAACTAAAATATTCTATTTTTTACCAATTTATGGTAAGGCATAGTGGAATTGAACCACCATCCTTTCGCTCATAATCTAGACACTCTAACATTGAGCAAGAACTCTTTAAAGAATTATTTGAAAGAGGTAGTTTGTTTTGCAAAACCTAATAATTCCTAGTGTTATTAAACACACAATAAGTAGTTTAATTCTTAAATATTAATTTTATGACTAAGATGTATAGTCTTCTACAATAAATTGTATAAACAATTGGAAATATGATGTCTATTGCCCCATTTTTTGCATGCGATAAACTGAATGCAATAGAGAGAGTCATAATTTTATCATAACATTAATAGGGATTGTTATTTGAAGTTTGGTTGTATTCTTAGCATATTGCAGTCACCTACCTACATCCTAAAGAAAAAATGATTATGGGAAGTCATAATAGTGTAAGCATGATGAAAAATACTTTTAGGGAGATTTATTTTGGAACAAACTTTTGGACAAAGTGAAGTTGTGCATGACAACAAAACAAGGTGATAGTCTAAAGAAGTTTCAGGTCTATTTCTGTAGAATTAAATCTTTGTGACAAAGATGTGGTCCTTTCAATTAATATTATGAACACACCTAATGTACTTTTAAAGTAGCAGAACTCCATATTTGCAAGATCAAAAACACATTTAATATGTACATTATTTCTCTCCTTATACAAAAAAAATAACATACATATAAAATATATTTATATTCACCATGCATGTACATATTTCCCACTCGAAATGGGTAATTTTTTTTGGTGAGAAAGATTTGTCTAAACTTAAACATTTTGATGCAATCTATTCCTATCAAACAAATTGCAAATTTATGTTTGACAAAAATCACAGTTCTAAACCATATTATGATCCAAATTTTAGATAACATACCCGAAACATATGAAGGATTAAATAATTCACATTCACTTTTATTTGTAATCCATTTTTATCATGTGGATGATGACGCTTGCATGTCGCACCAAAATTGCAATATCCTATCATCAAGTAATACTGTAAAATACATTGTCTTCTTAATATGAAACTTCTCAATCTTCTACAAGACCATTTACCATCCCAGGAAAATCATAAAATGCAAGAGTACAATTTAACCAACAAAATTTGTCGCATAGGCTAAAGAACTCACATTTCTCAGATCCTAAAAGAAGGTGGAAACAACAATTCAACTCAAATATTTTTCTGTATATGAACAAGTTACATCCCTTTACAAGACATAGATGACTTATGCCAACTTGCACAATATTGGAACCACACTTGCATGATAATTCCTTTTACTAGAGCAATCCCATAATATCTATTCCCTTAAATTCTAACAAGTGATTGTAATAACTTAAAAACAATGCTAGATGGAAAATTACTATGAATACCCTATTCTATGACATCTAGTTCAAGCAATACTGCAAAATACATTCTAATCTTAACATGAAACTTCTCAATATTATAAAATAACATTTATCATCCAAGACAAACAATAAAATGCAAGAGTACAATTTAACCAATTGGTTGTGTGGCATAGGCTAAAGAAATCACAATGCTAAGATCCTTAAAGAAACTTGCAACAACACCTCAGATCAAATCATTTTTTGTGTATGAACAAATTGCATCCCTCTGAAAGAAAGATGACATGTGTCAACTTGCACAATATTGGAATCACACTTGCAACATAATTCCCTCTTACTATAGAAATCCCATAATAGAAATCCCATAATATATCTACCTTTCAATTCTAACAAGTGATTGTAATAACTTAATCAACATAGACCCATCTCAAACATGGATTTATCAAGCATCGAGAGGGATCCAATTTGTTGAGGTGTAATTTTTTATTAATTTTAATTTTTTACATTTTTAGAGAAAATTCAGACCTTAAGATATCTGACCACTCTTTGTTATTTGATACATCCACATTTACGGTTTATCTACGCTTTTTATTTTATTTTTATTTGATGAGCGAAGATGGATTTTTAAAAAAAATATTTTATTCGGTTTTAGGTTTTTATCTTATGAACCTAGTTTTTATTTTTATTTTTTAAATTTTATGATGCAATGTGAATTTTTTAATTATTTTTTTTCTTTTTGGTAGCATAATGTTAAGAACATGACAACATATCCCCCCATACTGGGTTATAGATCACCTTGCTACTCTCATTCCAAAAAAAATGACATCTAGGAAATGATTGTGAATCCCCTATTTTACTAGCATCTAGTTCCATTCTCTTCAAATATAGACCCTTTTGTTTTGTTTCCATTTTCTTGAGAAGTGGGTTCTTTTGTAGAAGTATAAAATAACATGCACACAAACAAAAGTTAAACCTTTATAACCTACACAATTTATACAAAAAATAATATATGAACAATAGTGTTAGTGAATACTACTTAATTGCATATATTTACATGAAAACTAACATAGAAATAGGTTCTAACACAAGTCCATGAAGAATGGGATGGCCCATAAAAGTGTGAACAACAACTCTATCAAATGTTGTTGGATATCAAGTCAAACTCAACACTAGTCATCCAAGTGTGTCCAAGGAGTGTGTTCCAATGTAATAACATAAAAAAATATGCAAGTGGACCAAGGACCTCCATGAAACAAGCATGCTAATGACACTAGAATAGGGTGATAACCTCCCTAAAATCATGCAACAATCAACCTTTAAATTTGGAAATCCCATCCAAATGAAGTATGACTCTCCAATCCACAAGATACATGTGTCACGGATGTTGGAAACTTGGAATATGGCCTTCATACTGGATTGGAATCCTCTTAGGCTTGTGTACCATGATGCTTGTGTTATTCCCCAACAACTAACAGCCCAAAATGGTGTGAACAACAACCTCTGAATGTGCATCGACCCTTCTAAATATTTTCTCAAACCATGGTGAATATACCTTCCTAGGATGCACACCTTATAAATGTGGTAAGGAAATCCTATAAAGGTCAAATATGGGATTGAAATGGTGTGTTGGTGCACTATATGCAATTTGATTCTAAAATGTTTTGACAAAAACCCTCCTAAAATCAATGCTAGTCCACAAAGGTGGACCCAAATGTTTCCCATAGAAGTACTAGTTATCAATGTTTAATAACCTCCAAAAGTAGGGTTATAAAGAAGTGAGTAAGGACCCCAAAGAGAGGAAATCTATGTTGAAACTTGGATTCCCTGTTTCAATGTATCGCGTTGTCCCTAACTATGCACAATTCCTTATTTACTCATTGTTTTCTAGGTCTAGCCATTAAGATAATGGAAATTATACCTACTCCGTCATGCCTTCAACTACCATTTCAAATTTGTTCGAGTGTTGGAAACATGACATGGGAAGAAGAAGGGATGGTAGCTTCAAATGTTGGCTGGAGTTGAAAGTTTGCTACATGTGATGCTACTCACCTTGTCACTATCAACAATATTATTTCCATGTTGTTGTAAATGATCGAGATGGATATTAATATGGGCTTGGGGCACAAATATAAAAAAATACTAGATCTGAAAAGTGTGATGAGATGACTGCTACAAATATCCAAAGATAACATCACTTAGGAGTTCATTAATATGTCATCTTTATTACCACCCTTGTTTATTATAAATACTTCACTAACTATTGTATTTTTTGTTCAAACCCAATAGAAAAAATAATCAAATTTTATTGTACCCTCCATCCCATTTTCATTACTTCCATGTAGTGTAATACTCGATCCCTTCATAATTGGTCAATCTATTCAATATTAGTCTTATTCCCCTCGCTTTCACTATGAAAATATCATTTTTTTGGTGCACGTGTGTGTAAACAATAAAGTTATAAATTCCATGAATAATATCTTAGAAAGGTTTCAACAAGTATAAAATCCATATCCATTTTTTAAGGAAATCCTTTGCAAATAAGTTTCATCTTTGTTGGGTTATTGAATGTGGGAAGGAGTTGGGGTGCTATGGTGAAACCCTAGTGATGGTCATTGTGCATGGTGGAATTCTATAAGTCACTTCCCACCCTTATCCCTAAAGAATATTTTTTTCTTTCCTCCGACCCTACGACTCTAAACACATTTGCTTTTCCACCTTTTCACCATTGGCTTACATTTTACATTGTGAGAAGTGGACATCGAGTCCACTCCTCTCTTATGGAGAGCTTAGTACAAACCATGAAAAAAAGTGGGAATAAGGGTTTTTTTCCTCCACTATTTCAAATTTTCTTTTTTTTTTCTTCAGGTTGTTGGGGTTTCGGTTCCTTGAATTTTTCTATTTAGTTCATCAGGTTTCTCCTTTTTCTCATCCCAGTACCTATCACTCTTGTTGTTTGTCGGTTTCCTTATTTTATAGGGTTTTTTTAATTGTTTGTGATATCTAAGGTTTCGAATAGAGTTTCCATGTTAGGAGTGATGGGTTCTCGGGTATTGTCCTCTACTAGTATTTTCCACCAACAATGTTTCTGATCGGAGGAAATTTTACATCTTCGACCTTACTCCGGTATAGGGCAAACTTTGATATGTAGTTCTTATCATTCTAGGCTTATCACAGGGGTCAAGGATCGTGCATGTTGCAAGTCCAATATGTATTAATTTATTGATTCTAAGCACCAGTTTGTGTTAGGTTTGGATGTAATGATCGGTGGGGTGGAATCCTTATGTCGCAAATCCCTTGTTGGTCGTTTTGAGTAATTTAAGCTTAACCGGGAAGATTTGGCTTCATGGATGATTGAGTAGTGAAAACCCTTGATTGACTATGTATCGTTGATTAGTTTGATAGTAAATGGTTGGTTAGTTTTCATATTCCTTAAGGAGGTTGATTCTATGAAGATTCTTAATCTCTTGTGGCCGATTGGGAAGGGGTCTCTGGTGTTGAGTCAATGACATGATCATTTTGACCCATTGAGAGAACCTATTGTCAAATTTCATCTTTAGGTGCTTTTACCAGGCCTACAATTACAAATATGGACAAGAAAAACCCTAATGTGCATTCCCAACTCCATAGGTAAGTTTTTGTCTATGGATGATGAAGCTTTATGATATTTTGATAAAATGATGGAAATGGTGCCTATGGAGATGGATGTTTCATTAGGTTTACCAGCTGAGATTGATATTGTATGGGGTCATAAGGTATTATCTCAGTGGTTGGAATATCAAAGGATTTCCTTCCCTTTCTATTTCTTCCATGAAACAGGACATATGAAAAATAAATGCCCCTTCCTTTTTAGGGTTTCCAGGATCTCGACATCTATATCAGATGGTGATCTAGCGAACGAAGTTTTCTCTCCTCCTTTAGATTCTCTTCTGGTTTCATTTGAACTAGTTATGTTTCTCTCCAAATCACCTTCATTTTGTGAGGGTTTAACTAAATCTGAATTCTATTTCATTGATTCATTGGAGGTGATGCTTTCAATAGCACAAAAACCCTACTCTGTCTTATGTTGAACTGTCTTCCTCTAGGGATATGCTGAGTGGTTTAGGTGAGCCCTTGTGTTTGGACTTGTCAGATGTTGCGATGGGAGGTGAACCTAAACCCGAGATTCATGTGTTATCTTAGGATGTCCCTATATCTCTTTCTATGGAGGTTGTTTCTGAGGTTTCTGATTATGAGCTCAATAATGACTGATTTTTTCTCCTTTACTAGATAGCTTTTCATGTGAGGTACAAGGTTGTGATGGTAATTTCGTGGAGTCTTATATTTTGACCGGGGATTTATCCTAAAAGGATGCTACCATTATATCCTCACTTTCTATTTTCTCTAATAATCCCTCGGTGTCACATTCTGACATGTCGGTCTCATCTATTCAATATTTGAATAGTATGATCTGTCGGGATAAGAAAGGTAAAAAACCTGGGTCATCGGGTGTTGAGGTTGGGGACTTATCTGAGAATTCTGGGTCTAGGTTTGGTCCTCTTTCTCAATGCATTAAATATGTGGCTAGGGCTAGGTCCCCTTTAGGTTTTTTTTTATCATCTCAATATCTTAGAGATTTGAAACCCACTCCTCAGGTACCTTAATGAACCTCATATATCTTAACATTCGAGGGTTTGAGGGCCACCCAAAATTAGGGCCCTCAAAGGTATTCTTTGTTTTGTTTCTCCCGATTTGGTTTTCCTACAAGATACTATGTGTTTTAAGGAGCATGTTATTCTATACTTTTCTAGTCTATACTGGCTTTCCATTTTTGTGTGAATATGGATAATGGTTTACCATGGGGAATACTATCGAGTTGGAACCCTGTCACTATGAGGTTCAAAGAATTCAAATCTTGTGTGGGTATTTTCATGGAAGGATTTCTTAGAGACTTTAATTTCCTTGTTTCTTGTTTTAATTATTATGGACCTTACAACAATAGAGAGGTATCTTTAAATAGGGTGGAAGCTAGTGGTTTCCTATCTTATATTAATCTCATTTTGGATGGTGACCTTGATTTCACTCTTTCATAGGCAGAGGTTTCGGTTTCTTCTGGTCGGTCACATCCATTGGGTACTTATTTGGCTCAAATCCTTCAGTGACGTGAGCTCTTACATGTTGTTCGTAATAAACTCTTACCAACTTGGAGGAATAAGAGTGTTGGCTTAGCTGGAGTTTCAAAGTGCCTGGATTGGTTGTTAATATCTAAATCTTTGATCAAGAAGGTGGAACTCTATCTTTCTTGGAATATACAGTCATCCATTTATGATCACATGTCGATCTATTTCCAAGTCAAAATGAATTCCAGTTCTCAAAATTTCCCTTTTAAATTCAGTCATTTGTGGCTTAAGGATTCATATTTTATGGATTTGGTTCGATGTACTTGGAATTATCTCTATGTTGAGTAGGTTTTTGATGCTTTGTATAGTTTGATCACTAAGCTTAAACGACTGAAATTTGTGGTTTTAATTTGGGAAAAAGACAGGAAATTTCGAGCTTCCGAGGAACTTATTTAAATTGAGAAATGCATCTAGTCGATTTTCCTCTAGGATCATGTAGGGATCTTTTCTCAAGAGGATATTGATTCCACTTCCTTATTAGATAATCGTAAAAATTCATTATTATCATAGGAGGAGGATGTATGGAGACTTAAAGTCGTGTTACATGTCTTTATGAAGAGGATGCAAATACAAATTTTTTTTCATTCTTTTTCAAATTTGACCCGAATTTCAAAATCGATCTGGGACTTACAAGATGAATAGGGAAAGTGGTTATGCTCATAGGATGAACTAAAAATTAAGGTTGCTAGACATTTCTTCCATCCTTTTAAGGATTCATGGCCTACCTTGATCATAGATCAATTAAAGGTTATTCAGTGCTACACATATTTCTTCACTTATGAAGAGGCTTTGGACATTGAATGGCATGTCGATAAGGGAAAAATTGAATAAATTCTGAAAGGTTTTGCAAAAGATAAGAGTCCATGCCCTCACGACTTGACTACTGAAATTTTATTTTATTTTATTTAGTTGCGAATGACATGTTGGATGTTGTTGAACAATAAAGATATGAAGGTTATATTTAAAAATATTTAAATGCTACATTTATTTCACTTATACCTAAAGGTGATAAGCATGCAATATTTTCAGATTTTCATCTGATCCCTCTTTGTAATATTGTCTACAAGGTAATATCCAAGGTGATGGCTAATCAGATTAAACTGAAGTTGGATGAGATTTTACCTAAGGAGCAATTTGTATTTTTGGGCAAGAGTCAGATTATTGAAGCAGTGGGAATCACTCAAGAATGTATGCACTCTATCATGCTAAAAAATATGGAGGCTCGGGTACTAAAGATGGATCTAATCAAGGCCTGTGATCGGGTAAATTGGGGTTTCTTGAGAGTTTTGCTTCTTCAATCTAGTTTGTCTCTTATTACCACCAATTGGATTATGGCTTGTGTGTCCTCAACCTATTTTGTTGTGCTTATTAAAGGATCACCTTCCAATTTTTTCAATGGTTCGAGGGGATTACCATAGTGGTGCCCAATTTCCCCCATTTTTTTAATGGTTATTGAAGGCTTACATCTTTTCATTATTGAAGCTAAAAGGTTCGACTAGCTGGTTGGGGTGAAATTATCCTCCTCACTCGCAATCACTCATCTCTTTTTATGGATGATGTGGTCCTCTTTGGAAATGGAAGGGTTTGTGAGTGGCATGTGTTTGCTGAGATTCTAAACAATTTTTGTTGTGCGTATGGTATGTTTATCAGTATAGAGAAGTCGGAATTTCACTATAATGGAATTTTGGAGGATAAATATTTGTTTATTAAGTTAATTCTCCCTTATCAAATGGATCTGATTGAGGTAGGAATCAAGTATTTTGGATTTTAACTTAAAAATCTTAGTTATAGAACTATGGACTAGCAATCGCTTGTTAAAAAAATTGATAACATGATTAGTCATTGGTCTCATCGTTTTATGTCATTGGGTGATCGCTTGGTTCTTATCAAAGCTGTTCTGGTGGAAATATTGATTTATTGGTTATCATTAGTCCTTATTTTGATCTCCATTATGAATACACTTAGAAAGCAAATTTTTATCTTTTTATGGGGTGGTGAAGTAATTCGCAAGAAGTTACTTCTTATGAATTGGGAGTCTCTAGCTAAACCAACCTCCTTTCGTGGTTGGGATATTAACAACTTAAATTGTTTTGGGATGGAACTTTGTATGAAAAGCATGTGGCTTATGTTGACAGGTAATGGATCATGGAACAATGTTATTTTGACAAAGTATCTATGCAATCGGTCACTCTTATACCGGGTTAGAAAAAAGGAGCTGACTGTTAGGAATACCACTTTGATCTGGAATATTTTTATTAAAGTCTTTCATTATATCAGTAGATATTTATGTTGTAAGGTTGGAAGAAACAAGGCCATTAGGCTTGGTACTAGTCCTTTCTTGGGCATGGAACATGCTTACGCCTTCTTTCTCTAGGGATGATTTATTTTCTTAACTCACATAATATATTTTCTTTAATACAAGTGTGAAATTATGGTGGAGGTGTTTTCTATGAAAATTATTGGTTCTCAACTGAGGATCTTGAAATGGCTAACAATCGGGAAGAGGAATGGTCTTGTTATACAAAATCTCTACATGGTGCAAGTATCAGGCTATATATGGCTAAAAGTTATTTAGTCTGGTATTTCAATAAAAACAATGGTAAGGTTAATGCTAAAGATGTGTATTTTCTTATTTCACATAACCTTTGTGAACATGCAAGCAATTGGTGGCACAAACACCTTTGGAAGTCGTGAATACCTTTGCAAATTCGTTTTTTTTTGCGGCTATGTTTAGAAAATCATATTACCACCTGGTATTTCTTGTTGAAACGTGGTTAGATGGGATTGAATGTATGTCTTTTAAGTGGTTGTATGGATGATACTGCAAACCATATTCTTTTGCATTATTTTTCTATTCGTAAGGTGTGGATGGATATTGTTCATTTGTTGAAAATACTTTCGACATGAGATGGCCCAAATATTTCCACTAACCTGTGGCATTGGTGTTGGAGGGACTATGGTGTTCTTTATCTTCCTACTTTCTTATGTTGGTCCATTTGGAAGATGAGGAACATGGTGATATTTGATGATATCAAACCATATTCTACATAATTTTGTATTGCCATCTCATCTTTACTGAAGGATTATTCAGCTCATACTTCTTGGTCCAAGCTGAGGATAGTTGGAAAACCACTAGTGCTAAGATTCCATATGGGTTTCTTTGATGGTGTGTCAACCAATGGTTCCTATGGAGATGGTTTTTTTTTTGCATCAGATTGTCCCATTATTTTGATGTTAATATCGGTTGTGGTAAAAGCACTAACACTCGTGCTGAATTGTTGGCTCCATGGGGGTATCTCATATTGCTCAGAGGATGGGATTACCCATTTCGATTTGTATGGTGATTCTTTGACCATTTTGAATTGAGAGTCTCATATTTTAGATCTTCATAATTTAACTATTGAACAATGGTGTAGTCATATCCGAGACTTACTGGTATCCTTTCACTTCTACAATATCTGACACATTTATAAGGAACATAATTCTATGGAAGTTCATCTCTCTAACGAAGTGCTTAAATTTCCATAGGGAGTACCTCATTTTCTGGAAATGGTTTACAATTTGAAGGCTAGGGAAGGTACTATGAATGTTTTTCATTATTGACTAAATTATCTCCTGAGGGTTGACCCATTATCTCTTTATAGTGATAATACCTCCGGGTTTTTTTTGGATTGTATGAAGTTTTGTTTTAGTTGGGTCGCCTGGTTGACCACTATTTGGATCTCATTTTTTCCTAATGAATTCAACTACTTTTTCATTTTTAGACCTGTATACTCGAATGGATTTCGATAGAAATTATGGGCATTATATTTTGTTATCTTTGATTCCCTATGAATAAAAAGGAACGATCTTGAAAAAAAGGTTTCATCTTCATTGTTCGAACTATATAAATATACCGAGAAATTTGTATTTTTATTAAACTATTAAAGACCCTTGAGTGCATTCTTTTCTTTCGAGAACCACCAATGAAGTTATCATAGAAAATAAAAAGAAAATCTAAAATTGTGGAGAAAGATAAATTAGTATATAACACAACAACTTTATTTTCAAATTTATTGGGAATTACCCTTGACAACCAACTTTCATAGATCTCTAAGGACTTGAGCTTGATGATGTAATTTGGTAAAATTGAATAGCATAATTATTATGAGGATTAAAAATTTAAACGTTAATAACAAATGCTTTTAAAATTTGAAATTTATTTCACACTTTTCATTGTTCATGCATAACCAACTATTGTTATTAATTTTATCTGTTTAGTAAATTAAAGAATTACATAATATTTAGAAAACAATGGGAAATATGGTCTTTAGATTGTTTAGCTCAACTTACTTTCAATGGTCCTTGGATTTTCCCCAAGATTCTATTAACTAAGGGACGTTTTTTCAAATTCTTTTGAAGCTCACTGCAATATATTCCTTTACCAAAAAATATCTAGGAGATGCCCCTTTTTTATCTCTGTGCCAAGTTTGGCCATATTTTTTCATAGAGGACCTTATCAATCATCGATTCTATTCTAGAATTACAAATTTCTCCAAGTCTTCCACCACCTTCAATGTTTCCTTAGAATGCAATTCTTTATGGAACTTTGTGGTCAAACTAAATATACATTTGCAAAAATTTGCATGAGAATAAGTATCTATGGTCCTATTACCTTTGTCTTTCTTGGTTGGAATTCCTATCCATTTTATTTTGGTTGTGAATTGTTGATAATTTTATCAAACATTCTTACTAGGATACCCTAGCTTCTCATCCTCACCCTCATCCTACATTATGATGGCTTCCATTGGGTAGCTGGCAAAGTCAATGTCCTCAAATTGCCATCTCTCTTTAGGTGCGTGCTTCAATTTTCAAATTAAACCTATTAGTGTAATTTTCTATCAAATATTAGGGGCAGAAAATCCTGGTCCTTTCCACTATATTTATCTCCCAAAGAATGAAACATGATGACATACAATGCTTATTTTCAGTTGGGTGAATTCAATCCCTTAGCATATATTTTCATTACATTGAACTAGGGTATATAATATCTTTTCAAATTTCAACCTACTATAATTTGATTCCATTTTTCCTTTATTGTTTTGGTATACACCATCAAATGCATTACAAGTACATTATATTTAGCTAAATGGATATTTACAAATTTAGATTTAGAGTTGGTGAAACCTTGGTTTTGATTTCGATTCTCAACCCGCCTAAAATTTTGTATACTAGAGAGTCCAATTCTCAACACAATAGAAATGGTTCTACTCTAGAGTCAAAATCCAAGGTAGTAGAAAATTAGGTAATTTATTTGTTAAAAAAAAGGAATTCCGTCTTCTACTTTACATCATAGTAATGTACTGCATCTACTTACCTGCCTGAGTTTCCCAGTGTTGGAGTATATTAAACCCACTCATAACTTGGGATAAAATAATTAATAAATATTTGATTAATTATTCACCCACTAGCTTAATTAGTTGGCATCCACTTACACCTTAAAGTCAATACATGCCATATATATCCTAGGAATGCTTTATTTCTAATTCTATGTTGATATTGACCACCTTTTGACCATCCAGAATTAGTATACAACGTTTTACAAGAGATTCTACTTTATTCTACTTTATACTGCTTTTCTGTGGATAAGGTAAAGCTAGTCAACTAGGAAACTAGGTCCCTTTTTTTCCAACCCATCCTTCATGACTTTCTCTCCATTTTCTAGGGTTAGCATTTTTTTTACATCTTGCTTGACAACTCACTCAATATTTTTCCAATTTGTGAGGTCCTTGATAGATTTGGGAAGTTATTTAGCCACCTATGGGGGTTTGCTATATTTTGGTAAGTTAGCCTTTTTGAGATTTATGAGTAGTATCCATACAAATCTATTTTCCTATGAGGGATGTACTATTTATGTATACTATTATTTATCATTATTCAATGAAAGTATATACACCAATATTCATATCTTCATTCATGTGATTCATTCTCTTTTCTTCTCTCTAGTTTTCCTATGTATGCTTGTGAGAATTCTTAGTAGTAAGATCTATTTCCCATGCTTGTTCTTAGCATCATTTCTCATAGATTTGATCTATTATTTCTACATGGTATTAGAGCAGAAAGTTTGAGGAGTGCATCTAGTCTCCTATCCCTCTCTGAAGAAGAGCTTGTCTAGCTTACAATATTTTCTCCTAGTTTTGGTTTACAGGTTGCAGAGAGTTTCTTGTTGAGCACATCAATTCAGAAATATGGATTCTCCTTCATCAATAATTCTTAATCCCTTCAACTACCATGAATAAAAATCCAAAATATCCATTCTATTGCGTAGTAGGGGATTATATAGAGTTACTCTAGCTTTGGAGAATGATCCCAATGCTATTATTGAGAAGGATAAGTGGCATAATAGGTTGGATGAAGCCTATGGATTGATTTTCCTCTCTATTTATCCTGATCTACTCTTTCATCAATATGGTTTGACCACTCCAAACCAAGTATGGACTCAATTGGAGTCTCTCTTTGTAGTTCAAGATGAGCTAAGAGCACATCAATTGGAGATTGAGTTATTCTCACTGAGTCCAAGAAATTTTGAATATGTTGAGGGTTTATTCAGCAATTTAAAGTCACTTGTTCTATTTCTCAAGCAATGTGGGACTGAGAAAGAATATGATCAATTAATATTTTCCATTCTTTCAAATTTGGGTCCAGATTACTCGATTTTTGTGTCCTCTTTTCATGCTAGTAGGCTTGTTGTTCCTAAGTGGAAAATGCCTTCTTTAAATTCTTTTCTTGATTCACTAACAAAGGATAAATATAAATTGATACATATGAGTGTCCTTAATTCTTCCAAGGGAAAGGTTCATTCTCTCTTTGTTCAAGGAAACAAGAATGTCAAATTAAAGCAAATTGTGAAGAAGCCAAAGTCAAAAATTGAAGATGATAGTTCGAAGCCTACTGATGAAGATTCGATAAAGAAGGGTAAGAAGAAAGGGATAACATCCAAGTGTTCTTACTTAATAAAGGGTTTTCATTCAGAGAATAAGTGTTTCAAGAATAATATGGAAATCATGTCCCATCTTCTTGAGAAGCACAAGATTGAAGTTCTAGATCAACCAAAAAGCCTGTTGATTCCTCAGAACAATGTCATAGTGCGCACTTCCAAGGTGATATAAATTATGCTTTGAGTACCATAATTCTATCATTTTATCATGTCTCTGATATATATTTAGTATCTGATATATCAGAATCAGAAAAATCAGATCCTTTCTTTGATAATCCTCCTTTTAGTCTACTAGATTCATCTCCCAAAAATTGTGATTTTTCACTAGATATTGACTTGTCTTTGAGTAGCTCTTCCTCAAAAGATTATATATCTGATTTAGAATATTTTTTGCAGTCTGATATGTATGTCATAACACATATAATACCACCATCCATATCATCTACCATACCTCTGAATAATCCTAACACTATACAAATCCCAAGTTCACTAGTTGATTCCTCATTGGTCTCTTATGCAGTGTTACCTTATCTTACATGGTTTGAAGTCTTTCACATCTTTCAGTGGCTGGTTATTCATGAACTTAGTCATATTTGGACTGATATTAAAATTTTTTGGATCTGTTATAAACAGTTATGGTTCTGATCTCATGTCCATCCATCATTCATATTTTTACACCTATCAGTTTTCCTCGGTTGCTCATAGTTTTCCTAGTCTAACCCTATATATTCATGGACCCACTGAATCCTTTGTATTTGATGTTAAATATGCTAATGTTTCTGATATATAAGATTTTCATCAGCCTCATATCATATCAGGAAAGGTGCTACATCAGATTGGAAGATTGACATGTGATTCACATCACAATTTTGTAGCTATTCAGGGAATTGAGTGTGAAATAAATTGTCTTAATTTTTGTACTCTTTGGGAAGGAGTATGCACAAATATATTTTCAATTTCATATTTTGTTTTCAAATCAAAGTTTGATAGAAGCAAGAAGCATTCATATAATTCCCCTACTTCATTAGTTGATGAAATACAAGGAGTCTCTCCTCTTCTTCCTTTCAGGTTCTACACTCTAGCACATGATCACAGAGTTCATGATTTCTTGAACAAGTCTTCCATCTAGAAGAAGTTAATTTAGCTCATTCAAGTGAAACTAAATATATGTTGAAGAAATACTATTTCAAATTTTGTGCCTTGTCTTTTCTTGAGGGAGGATTTTCCCCGTGTGGTTTTGCCTCTTTCCTCACTTTTCTGGACATAATAATTGTTAAAGGGTGATGGTGTAGGTGGTTCGATCTTGACCGACCCTAACCATCACTTCTAGGATCTAATGGCTCCCCCACACTTAGAAGGACCACCAAATTTAGCCTAATGGCCAAATTCTGCTCTAAAACTGTCTTCCCCCAGCTTTACCTCTGTGGCTCCCCTTCCACAAGCAGGATGCGGGATCTCAACTGCCCAAATTTCTCTATGCAATTCTGTTTCCACAACTCTATTTCTGGAACATATTTTCCACATGCGAGATGCGGGATGCAGGATGTAGGATGCCAACTTTCCAAAGTTGCTCCCCCATAACTTCCCCTCCACAAATCTTTCCTTGCAACTTTCCCAGTCGTTTGATCCTTGAGGCCTTCTCCATGACTGTCAATATTATTTTTGATGCATCTCTCATATCTCTGTAGATCTATTAACTTCCTCGTAACTCTTGGTGCGGGATACTTCAATACCATCAGATCTTGATCTGCGGCCTCAATTTCCACCATCCGTTCTCTACAAAAACTTGTTAAGGAATAAAACCTGCGGGGTGCATCGATTGATCATGAAATTGATCAATCCAGCCCGCAATATTCACGATACTTTAGCCTAACACTCTTATGCATGCATTTACTCTCTAGTTCAAATGTTTAAGAAAGAAATAGATGCATGAAATAAACACTTCAATGAAATACACAAATGTTCATGAAAATGCCGAAGTTGGCTCTACAAGATACACAATTCAACAGAATGCATGCATAAAGGATAACAACCCTATAAACACACGATTAATCCTTCTATTAAGCAACAAAGGAAAATGCACACAACTTGGATCCCTCTCCTTCCAATGCTTCAAAATATTTACAAACATGAATCAGACACAGGTCTGTCCTCTCTCTGCAAACTTGGAATTCTAAATGTTGAAGAGTATAACCCCTCCTACATCTCTAAATAGTCTATTTACACTAAAACTGCTACCCTTTCCTGAGTGGTCTTGCAACTAAAATAAACCCTATTATGATGCATGATGAAAAATCGTTGTCTAAAACAAACTAACGATGGTTTGATCTCCACGCAGGGAGTTGTGATCCGCAATGATTCCCTACGCCGCTATTCAAATTATGACTCAGCACAAAAATGGTTACAAAAGATTCCACAACATGTGACTAGTTCACCACATTGTTGGCATGCCACGATGTTCCTGCATCAGACTCACAAGGTAGAAAATTATGAACCCCTGTTCATATGATCAGCTAAAGTGAAACCCTTGGCTTCCAAATCTGCAGTGCTCATCCAAGTAAAATCCTCTGTTGGTCACTTCTTCCACTTGACCAAATACTCTAGATAGTCCTTCTTCCGTGTACTCTTTGACACCCTAGTGTAGAGAATGGCCTCAACTTCCAATGGTTGTGTCACAGGAATCTATGTTACCCATTGTAAGTATTCAATAGGATCTTCACCTCCTGTAATGGTTCCAGTGTCACCTCCTACATAAGGATATAGATTTGCTACATTAAATATTGGTGAAATACCCACTCCTGTAGGCATCTCTAACTCATAAGCATTTGCTGAAAACTTCCTATGTATTCTGCAGGGTCCAATCTTCTTCATCTTCATCTTGCTAAACTCTCCTTTAGGAAATATGTCTCTCTTTAGATATGCTAAGACCAAATCTTCTACTTCATAGTTCTTTTCCCTCCTTCTGGAATCTACTCGGGCCTTGTAACTAGTGTTACTCTGATGTAATCTTGCTTTCACTTGCTCCTACAACTCACTGAATCTTGTTGCAAAATATTCTCCATCATCACTTCATTTGTCTAAATGACCTAATTAATGAAGTTCATACACCTTTCTTGGATGCATTTCATAGAGAATCTGAAATGGACTCATCCCTGTACTCCTTTTTGGTGAATCATTATATGCAAACTCAGCTTAAGCTAATACTCTATCCCAATACTTAGGACATTCCCAATCAAAATCCTCAACATGTTTCTCGGACTCCTATTGACTATTTCGGTTTTCCCATTAGACTATGGGTGATATGCTGAACTAAAATTCAGTCGGGTACCCAACTTCTTCCACAAGGTTCTCCAAAAATTCCCTGTGAAATTCACACCTCTCTCTGATACAATGCTTCTAGGTAAACCATGTAGTTTCACAACTTCATCAATGAACAAGTTAGCAATATGTGTGGCATCACTAGTCTTGTAACATGGAATGAAATGTTCCATCTTAGAGAATCTATCAACAACAACAAAGATAGAATCATGTCCCCTCTGATTTCTTGGTAAACCTAGAATGAAATCCATACACACAGAATCCCAAGGCCTAGTTGGAATAGGTAATGGTGTATACAATCCCGTGTTCTGGCTTCTCCCCTTAGCATGCTGACATACTCTACATCTTCTTACAAACTTCTCAACTTTAGACCTCATCCTTGGACCAAAATAGAAATGACCCAACTGTCTGAAGGTTTTATCACTTCCAAAGTGACCTTCCATACCTCCATTATGTTTCTCCTGTATCAAGTTCTCTCTCATAGAACACTTTGCTATCCACAACTTACTGTTTTTAAAGAGTAAACCTTCTTGTAGTGTATACTCCATCCATGGCTCTCTGTCCACCTCTACTGGATTCTTACAAGACTTATAAGCCTTCTGGAAATCAATGTCAGCTTCATACAAATATCTCAAATTCTCAAATCCCAAAACTTGGATCTGATTTTCTTGCATAATCAACAGTCTCCTAATTAAGGCATCAGATACTCTGTTTGACTGTCCACTTATGTGTTTCAACACAAAGGTAAAGCACTACAAGAACTCAACCCACTTCACATGTTTCAGGTTCAACTTAGGTTGTTGCATTATGTACTGTAATGCATGGTTGTCTGAATATAACACAAATTCTCTGGGCATCAAGTAATTCCTCCAATGCTTCATTGATTGAATAATAGCATAAAACTCCTTGTAATAAGATGAACACTTCTTCTTTGCATCATTCTGCTTCTCACTAAAATAAGCTATAGGCCTATCCTCCTGACTAAGCACAACTCCAATTGCTACTCCACTAGCATCACACTTCACTTGGAAAGGGTGGTTGAAGTTCGGTAACTTCAATACTAGTTGCTCAGATATCTTATTCTTTAAGAACTGAAACCTCCTTTCAGCCTCTACTGTCCATTGAAATGGTTGTTTATCTTTCTTAATTGTCTCAACAATAGACACACAAATACCATTGAAATTCTTTATAAATTTCTTATAGAATCTTGCCAATCCATGAAAGCTGCTCACTTCAAATATGTTCCTAGGTGAAGGCCAATTGATGATTTCTTGTAGCTTTTCTGGATCCATATTCAACCCATCTCTCGAGATAACAATACCCAAATATACTAGCTCTGTCTTCATGAAGGTACACTTCTTCGCATTTATTAGCAAATTTTCCTGTTGCAGCCTCTCCAAAACATATCTCAAATACTTCAGATTTTCTTCTTCTATTTGGCTGAAAACCAAAATGTCATCAACGTAAACTATCACAAAATTACCTATGAAATATCTCAAGACATCATTCATCAACCTCATAAAGGTACTTGGTGCATTGTACAATCCAAATGGCATGACCAACAACTCATACAACCCATCATTTGTCTTGAAGACTATCTTCCACTCATCTCCTTCTTTGATCCTTATCTGATGATATCCACTCTTCAAATCCAGTTTTGAAAAACATGTTTCCCCACTTAGGAAATCCATCGTGTCATCCATCCTTGGTAATGGAAACCTATATCTAATGGTGATCTTGTTAATCGCTCTGGATTTAATACACATACTCCACTCACCATCCTCCTTGGGTGTCATTACTACTGGTACTGTACATGGAATTAGACTCTTTTGAACCAATCCTTTGTCCAAAAATCCTTGGACCTGCTTCCTCAATTCTTCATTCTCCTGAGCTGTCAACCTATATGCCTTCTTGTTTGGTAAACTAGCTCCTAAAATAAAATCAATCTAATGACTTATATTCCTCCTTGGTGGTAGTTCATTGGGTAAATTCATCCACCACAATGTCTCTATACTCACTCAGTATCTCCTGAATCTCCTTAGGTAGATCTGTCACATTATTCTTCACTATCACCACTCTTGGTTTGCACACCACAGCATAGTTCAACTCTACTTACTCAACCTTCTACAAATACTCTTTTCCTGACAACATCAAAACCTTAGGTTTTGACTGCCCTGTTGTACTTCCTACTTGTAGAGGGTGAAGTACATGGGTTATCCCATTCTTCTCAAAACTATGACAGTTACTCCTAATATCATGAGTTACTTTCTTGTCAAATTGCCATGGTCTTCCTAATAGTATATTACAAACATCCATTGGAATAACATCACACAAAATATTGTCCTTATATGGACCTATCTGAAAATCAAATTCACACTATTCACTCACTAGGATTTGATATCCTTTATGTAACCAAGATACTTTGTATGGAACTGGATGCTTGGTCTTCTTTAGCCTTAGCTTTTCCACCATCTTCGTGGAAACAAGATTTTTAGTACTCCCATTGTCAATCACCATCTTACAGCACTTCCCTTCGACTTTACATGTTGTCCTAAACAACGACTTCCTTTGAGTAGGCTCTGCTTGCTCCCTCTCAGGTTTCAACAAGATCTTGTTCATCATCAAATATTCTCCTGTCTTTGGCAAAACTTCTTCTACCATCGAATTTTCTTGCTGCTGCTCATTCAACGCTACATAGGCTCCCCTTTTCCCTATGGCTTCCTTCTCTGGATACTCAAATGACTTATGCTACAACTAGTTGCATTTGTAGAATCTAACGACAACTCTATGCCTCATCCTATACCTCTACCTCCTTGGTAAGGTCATCTTCTACTAGAATCACCTCCTCTACCATGCTGCTCTTGCTGGCTAGATTTATTGGATTCCCCTCTCTGTGGTCCAAATATTCCTCTTCGAGTCGCTTACCCTCTTCCTCTAGTTGAACTGCGACCTCTGCTAAAGCTTTGATTCCTCGTTATCTTCTCTTCTTCCCTTAAGGTGCACTATTATTCCTCCTCCATTGTTCTAGGAGAAAACATGCTGATCTCTTCTTAGATATCCATCCCTAAACCATTCACATATCTAGCATCCTTTTCTACTGACTCCTCTGCATATCTAGCCCTTAGGTTTACTTTATATAACTCCTGGTTGTATTCTCTCGTTGTTAACAATATTTGCCTAAGATTCTATACTTGTCTATACATAATTAACTAGTAATATTTGGGCAAGAACTTAGCCCTCATCTTTGCTATCATTCTATCTTAGCTTTTTATCAAGGGTTTATTCTTCCTTCATTTTTCTACTTGGACATTATCCCACCATAAGGATGCATGCCCTTTCAACCTCGTCACATCCAATTTGACTCTCTTATCTTCTTCTACCTCACTGTACTCAAAAGACTTTTCCAAATCAATGATTCAGTCAATGAGATGCTCTGCAACGAGACTCCTATCATATGTAGGCAACTCTAGTCTCGGCCTTGAAGTCACTCCCAGAATAGATCTAAAATATCTTAACTCTGGTGTTTCCTGCATAGGTGCAGCTTCTTCTTTTTGCTCTTCATCCTCAGGTTCACTTATATCACCTCCTTCTGGGTCTCTTCATTTGTCTATTTCCATGGATTTCAGACATGTTCTTAACTCCCTCTTTTCTTCTAGAACTTTTGCATACCCTAGCGGTCGACCTCTGTCATGACCTCTCTCTCTTCCAATGCGTGCAACCATCTTCCCACTCTAAGCCTCTACAATAACAGTCCTCTTTCACACTATTACAACTTACCTCACCAAGCCTACTCTCGGCCCTTAGTATGTCAGCAATGCCGGTCCTCTATCTAGAACCTCCTAAGCACTCTTCCTTTTCTCTCTTCAGGCTCCTACGGCTACGCTTCTCCTTAATCCTTTAGAATTATACCTACAACCTCAGCTGTGGAATTCCTCAACAGTAAATATCAACTTCCTCGCTCTTATACAAAAATTCATGCAGGTGGGTCGATCTTGACCGACCCTAACCAACACTTCCAGAATCTAATGGCTCCCCCACACTTAGCAGGACTGCCAAATTTAGCCTAATGGCTAACTTCTTCTCTAAAAATTCCTTCCCACAGATTTACCTCTGCATCTCCTCTTCTACAGGTGGGATGCGAGATGTGGGATCTCAGTTGCTTAAATTGCTCTTTGTAATTCTGTTTCCGCAACATAGTTTCCACATGCAGGATGCGGGATGGAAACTTTCCAAATATGCTCCCCCGCAGCTTCCCCTCCATAAATATTTCCCCACAACTTTCTCAGTCGTCCGATCCTTGCGGCCTTCTCCACAACTGTCGATCTTCTTTCTGATGCGGCTCTCAGATCTTTGTGGATCTGTTAACTTCCTCTCAACTCTTGGTGCGACATACTTCAAGATCATTGGATATTGATCTGTAGCCTCAATTTCCACCATTCATTCTCTGTAAAAATATTGGTAAGGCAGAAAACCTACAGGTTGTGTCGATTGATCATGAAATTTATCAATCCAGCCTACAATATTCACGATACTTTAACCTAACACTCTTATGCATGCATCTACTCTCTACTTCAACTGTTTAAGCAAGAAATCGATGCGTGAAATAAACACTTCACTGAAATGCACAAATGTTCATGAAAATGCTGAATTCGGCTCTGCAAGATACATAATTCAACACAACACATGCATAAAGGCTAACAACCCTTTAAAGACACGATTAATCCTTCTATTAAGAAATGAAGGAAAATGCACAAATCTTGGATCCCTCTCCTTATGATTCTTCAAAATATTTACAAACAGGAATCAAACACAAGTTTGTCCTCTCTTTGCAAACTAGAAATAAATGCTGAAGAGTAGAACCCCTCCTACATCTCTAAATGGTCTATTTAAACTAAAACTGCTACCCTATCCTGAGTGGTCCTACAACTGAAATAAACACTACTATGATGCATGATGAAATGTCCCTATCTGAAACAAACTAATGACGGTTTGATCTCCATGCAGGGAGTCATGATCCGAAATTATTCCCTATGCCGCTATTTGGATTATGACTCAGCACAAAAATGGTTACAAAAGATGCCACAGCATGTGACCAATTCATCACATTGCTGGCATGCTACGATGGTCTTACATCAAGTGACCATAGCCTTATTGGTGGGCCCTATATGCATCAATATTTTTTACATACCATCATAAAGTCATACTTATAGGGGGGTGTTTAAATATATTAAACCCACTCATAACTTAGGATAAAATAATTCATCATTATTTGATTAATTATTCACCCACTAGCTTAATTAGTTGGCATCCACTTGCACCTTAAAGCCAATAAATTCCATCTATATCCCAGGAATGATTTATTTCTAATTGTGGGTTGATGTTGACCACCTTTTGACAATCCAGAATTAGTATCCAATGCTTTACAACAAATTCTTCTTTATTCTGCTTTATCCTGCTTTTTTGTGGATAAGGTAAATATAGTCAACTAGGAAACTGGGTCCCTTTGTTTCCAACCCATCCTTCATGAATTTCTCTCCATTTTCTAGGATTAGCATATTTTTGCATCTCCCTTGACAACTCACTCATTATTTTTCCAACTCGTGAGGTCCTTGATAGATTTGGGAAGTGATTTAGCCACATATGGGGGTTTTCTATATTTTGGTAAGTTATCCTTTTTGAGATTTATTAGATTTCTTCATACAACTCAATTTTCCTATGAGGAATGTACTATTTATGTACATTATTATTCATTATTATTCAATTAAAGGATATACACCAATATTCATCTCTTCATTCATGTGATTCAGTCTCTTTTCTTCTCTCTAGTTTTCCTGTGTATGCTTGTAAGAATTCTTAGTAGCAAGATCTATTTCTTGCACTTCTTCTTAGCATCATTGCTCATAGCATTGATCTATTATTTCTACACACATAAGTATGTTTCATCTTGAAAGAAAAAAATATATATACCATACCTTTTTGTGAATTCAACTTATCATCAAAGGCTCTGAAATAGATATTTCCTCATGTGGATACTATTATTTTGTATATATAATCATTGACTCAATTTTAGCTATAAAATTTAATCTTCCATTAAGACTGGCCTTCATTTGGATCAAATCCTTATAGGTAGTTCTTTATCAATTAAGTTAGTGCTTTTAATCCCATTTTAATCCCAAAGGCCAACCAATATATATTCATTTGACTAAATATTTCATAAGATACCACAAATACCCACCTATGCATGTTAATTTTAGAAGTAGAAATCCATGCTAGTGATTAAGAACATCTCATAATATTTCTGTGAAGACCTTGTCATAGAAGAAAGCATATTAATAGACAATGTAAGGGTAAAAGTGTGTTATAATGATCAAGAGGGTTTTTATGAATAGTAGCAATGTTGCTACATAATTTTATAATTGATAAACATATTTATCATAATTTTGAGAATATTTCTCCATTGACATATATTTGTACAAAGAATATTACATAATGGGTCCAAAAAGCACTGCTTACACCTATGACCTCATTGTTGTATCATTTGAAATAGTCAGGATTGACAATGGGGGCTATGAGCCATAAAACAAGATATAATAAGGAATTATGGTCATGACAGGAAAACAAGAAAAAACTCACAATAAATAAATAAAGAATACATTGGAGGATAAAGACTCTTGACTTTGGACAAGAAAAAATGAAAGAAGCCAATGTAGGAGAAAGACTCTTGATTGAAGAAATGTCTCTTTCTCCTAAGTAATCAAGTGAAAACTAAGTACATGAAAATCATTTGTGTCAAGACATCTTCATGAGAGAGAGGAAGTTTCGTCTATTGTTCCTATTGTTTCTCAAATATATAAAAATTTGTTTTCCATAGGATAGTTGACCTTGAGAAATTATAAGATTGTTGCATGTAATGAACCATAAAATCTTATCTCTTGGTTTGGAGAAACTTCACATCAATGAAGAAGAGAACTCCAAGAGAGATATTGTTGATATATATTCGTTGACAATTTGAATGGGATCAAAGGAAGCTTAAGCTAAGTCTTGACAAGTTATTCCATTCGATACCTTATCGCAAAGGTTGAATACAGAACTTATTATGAAGTTGGAGAAAATTACATAGTATTTTTCTTATATTGATAATCAGACTAAGACATAGTTATCTTTGCATGACCCCTAGTTAAAATGACAAACATGATATCGAAATGAAGTGATGTTACACTAACTTGGTACATGACATGATCAAGAAATAAAATCGTTGATGTTTGTGTCAAGCGATCGCAAGAAAAATTGGACATAATACAAAGAGGGGAGTTTTAATTTCCTATTGAATTTAAAGTAGGATTTATTACCGATATTGACCTTGAGAGGATTGGCCATAATCAAGAAATAAAATCGTTGATGTTTTTGTGAAACGTTCGCAAGAAAAATCGAAGATAATGAAATGAAGGGAGTTTTCATTTCCTATTGAATCTAAAGTAGGATTTAGTACCGATATTGACCATAAAATATGAGCTTCCCATAATCATATGAGAGGATTGACCATAAAATATGAGCTTCCCATAATCATAGACTTCCTATGTTGCATCATTGGGAGTTCTTAATTAAAGAAAGCCACGGGGAGGCACCTTACAAATGTCATTGTTTGATTTGCATGAGCCTATGCAAAGTTTTCCTCCTTCCACTTGTATCAAATATATTGCAATTTAGAAACCTAACCTAAGGTCGTGAGGTTGCATCCAACTACAAACAGTATCTAAATTACATAAAATTGATTTTCATTCATGTTTGTACAAAATTCAGCACACATAAATTAAAAATAAAGATAATAATGCAATAACTACTTACCTTTTCTTGGTTGATCTTGGTGATTATCATGATCATAAAAATCTCATAGATGCCTCCCCCCACTACAAGGTGGTCTGAAAATTTGAAGGAAGATAGTTTCAAACCTTGTATTTGTGGAGGATATTGTAAAAATATAAACATAATATTTTTCTTAGATTTGGCTAGCCACATTTAGTCACCTCCTCTAGGTTAGAAGGTGCTCTAAACATTTGAGCATAAAGGTATCAAACTATTGATTTATTGAGGATATTCTACAAACATAAACATAAGATGTTTCTTCAATTGGGATAGCCACATTTAACTTGAAGTTTGAAAGCGTTGATCCTAAAATGATCCAAAACGCTTAGTTTCAATGCTTGTGAGGGAGGTGCTACCAGCAAGATTTGAATTATGTTTGCAATTTTTGAAGAGATGCCATGAACATAGGTTCAGTCCTAATAAGACCATGCCACCAACATAGTATAGTTTAGGGTTAGAACAACATTCACATCTAGGTTTAGACTATATTCACATTTACTGTTGGACTTTCAAAATGAACATACAAATATATTTTATATCAAACAAATGAATGGAAGCTACCACAAATCATAGAAGACACATAATATGGACTAGATTCTATATTTATAAAAATGCAGAGTATTATATACTAATATATAATTGATCCACAATTCAGAGACTTATAACCCACTAAACTTACCAACACTGATACTTGTGGAAAATTACTTTGTTCAATGTTCTGAATCTTAGACAGAGATTTTGGATATCTACCTGAGGGTGCAAGACCTCAAGTCTCACAACTAAAGAAACATTACAATGCTCCGTTGTAATGAAAATAATGTGGATGAGCCATATGTTAAGAATTGTAATCTCAACGGCCCAATATGGTCAATAGTCCATTAATTAGCTAGTTAGTTGAGTAGTTTATTTGGTCACCTTATCTAGAATTAGTGACCCATGGTATTCTCTAATCCATGGTATTTACCCATGGTTTTTCTATTATGTAGTCATATATATGTTGTTTCTTAATATTGAGAAGTAATTCCATTTCCCAGGAAACCAATATGCCCATTGTGTGTTCCATCATCTTCTATTTTTCTTTAATATGGTATCACAGTTTATGGTCTGATCCATGTATTTTTGTTTTGGATAATATTTTTCACAAAGTTGAAAGCACACACAAATATCACATTGGAGAAGATTCTTGAAGATGGAATTATTAGAAGAGATTGAAGGAGTGAGAGATCGGTTAACACCAGAAGGATTATGGTATTTCTTTGACGGAGAAAAATACGATCTATGGGCATTAAATTTAATAAATTTGTTAAGGTCACAATATTTGTGGCATTTTGTCATTGAAGAGGATCCTATTGATCTAGAAGCATTTCATACTTTGACAGAATTATGGAAGGAAAGAAGAAAGTTTTTTTCCTTAAGTCTCTCACAACAAAGAATATATTCCATTTTTTGTAGCATTGCAAAAGTTTATACTCAAAGGAAGCTTGGGATATATTGAAAGCAAAGCTTAGTGAAGAGGAACATATTGTAGAAGAAGGTGACTTTCCAATTCATGTAAAGCACTAGGAATACCACAATGAAGTTGAAGACAGTCAAGAAGAATTTGTTTATGAGGCATTCAATGATCATGTAATCCCAACAAAGATTGTTGATCCAGGTTATGTTTGTTAATGATAACAAACCTTCAATGTAGTATTACCCAATGATGTGAGCGATTGTCTCTTAGAGAAAGATATAGTTGATAGCAACATAGAAGCTGTAACAATTTATGGAAATGATGAAGTAGCTATCATTGAAATAATAGTAGAAGAATATGAGGAATCAAAAGATGTGAATTCCCTCCAAGAAAAGTTGAAATATATTGATATTTTTTATGACAAAAAATTCCAGTGTGTAGGTAAAGAGGAAATCTAGAAAAATCATGTTGAAACAGAAGAAGAAGACTTGCACTATGTTCTAGAAGCTAAAGAAGAAATTGAAAAGCACCTACTTAGCCTCAAGATCCAGAATAAAAAGAAGCAATCGCAATACACATCAAGGAAGAAAGTAAAGCTAATTTTTTTGATTGAAAGGTAAGCCTAGCCGAGACATAAACCAACAGGAATCCTTTTTCATTTACAGTGTTGAAATTATTGTCCTAGTTGAGATTAAGGTGGTGTGTTAAGAATTGTAATCTTAGTGGTCCACTATGGTCAATAGTGCATTAATTAGTTGGTTAGTTGAGTAGCTGATTTGGTCACCTTACCTAGAATTAGTGACCCATGGTTTTTCTATTATGGAGTCCTATAAATATTTGTGTTAATATTGATAAGGAATATCATTTCCAAGGAAACCAATATTCCCATTATGTGTTCCATCTATCTTTTGCTTCTTTTGTTTAATCTTTAACACCATAGCCACTCTACCATCGTGAAATTTGTTATGCAAAACTATCATTAGAGAAAGTGCATTTTGCACCCAAAACTGCTGATCAAAACCCTATCCGGTCTCATGCTTTGTTTCATATGGTTCTCTCCAACTAGTAATTCCCTTTAGAATTGAACCATAAGCATCTGCCTCTCATATCATATGCTCTTTGGGCAAAAGATAAACAATCAATGTAGAGGAGAAGCAATTCAATGTTGTGCCTCTTGCAGTAGACAAATGCCCTTTCACAACAATGTTATGTATGGATGCATCCACAATTGTAGATATTGGAAATCGGTTTAGAGAGGGAATTAAAACCTTGGATAAATTAGGTTCAGCTCAAATTTCCCCAACAAGTAATTTATTCAGAGGAAATGGGGTACCATCAAACAAACAGAGAAGACAAATTTACTTCTGGAATTATACTTTCCTTGGGTGAAAGTTGTCAATGAGAAAAACATTTTTTCTTTTTCTTCAAGAAATAAATGTCAAGCAAAGGGAAAACGTTCACCAAAGTGACCTATTTAGAAACTTCCCCATTAATTGCAACAACTCTGTAACATGATCCATTAATCTTTGAGAGTGAGTGAGGATCCAAGAAAGGGGATTAGCTAGTTGTTAGAAGGCATTGTGGCCTTGTGAATTCACCCAATAAGGAATTTTCTCATCAATGCATGAAAAGGACGAGTAAGAGGAATCACATCCTCTACATTTGGTAACTCAACCAATGACGAAAAAAATGCCCTAGCCACTTCAACATGTCACGCAATGATGATAAAAACACCAAAAACACCCTACGCACTTCAATTTTTTCCCATGCACTTAAAAATTATCCCAACAATGATAAAAACACATGAGGCATTTCCTTATTTGCTCAATCACTTTAATATTCGCCTAGGCACTTCAAAATTCACCCAACAATGATAAACCCCCCCATAAACTTGAAAATTCACCGCAAGAATTTCAATTTCATCCAGCAACCAATCAACTGGTCTTTGGAAAAAGAAAAGCCATCCAACTATGATTAAAATTGAATTTATGTAAATGTCTCGGGTAATCACACAAAATCTTAGGCAATGCAAAATTGCTAAGGTAATGGAAAAAAGGCCCAACCAAGAGAGTAAAGTGAATGAGACAAACTCTAATTCAATCAAATTCATTTAAAAATATCAATGTAGAAACGACTTATAGAATTGCAAGAGATCTTAGAGTAGAGCCATTGATTTTAGTATTCATATTATAATGGATAATGGTAGTTTTAGAGCTACTGGGATTTGCATTTTTCTATACAAGTTGGCCATGGATGAAGGATCATGGATTTAACCATGGTAGCATAATTCGAGTACAAATACGATTCGATACGAAAAAAATACGTAACGAAAAAATCTAGTACAAAAAAAATCAGGTAGGTTGCTTGTAGATTTAAAAAAACTTATTTTTCGAAGTAATTTTTTTTTTAAATATACATAAACCATTCAATATTTACATGCAGTGTTGGAATTTTACCCGCAAAAACTTGTCATGGGCCATTTTTCTTGTGAAATACAATCTATATTTTATACTTCCTATCACAAAAAATCAAAGAAAACATTAAAACTTATATTTATAGTCTCCAAGAAGAAGAAGAATTATCTAATAATGTATTTATAAATTAAATTCTAAAAATATTATATAATTAAAATGCCAGAAATAACTTTGCAAACAATAAAACAAATTTCTAATAATATATTCCAAAAATATTACCTTAACTAAAATATAATATTGTAACTAGTTACTAAAATTTATATTACAAAATAAACCTAAATTAAATCTAATTTCATATTTCATATTTATAATTAAAGCATAAAACAAAATATATATTATAAATTTAAAAGCTTTAAAATCTAAAACTAATTATGAAAAGTATGGAAAAAATTAAAAACAAAACAATAAAATTTAAATAGTTTTTATTTTATAATATGTGAAAAAAATATAAACAAATTTACACTATTATGACGAATATTTGACTATTTTAGAACTGCTTTAGAATATCCCAAAATAAAAGTCCAATACACGAGAATCAGGCTACTATGGATTTAACTCTCTTTGGGTTTTGAAAGCCTTAATTTTCCTCTTTCAATTAATTATTTTTATTATTATTTAATACATTTTAAAGTTAAAAAAAAAATCAGCCAAATGATTCTTTAATATGTTTTATAGATAATAAAAATATCAGCCATAAAAATTGAATAAATTTATGAGTAAGTTGAGACAAAACGTATCGTAGCAGAATCTCTTTGCGTGTAGTAGTGAAAGATTTTCAGAGTTTGAGTGCAATCTCGTTAGGTGTAAATGACGTTGCGGAATATTTGACTTATCAAAATCTAAAACAGATGTACAATTATTTTTAGAATTCTAATTTGTTGGCCGATTTCAAACTATATGCTATTGGAGTAAACTATTTAACCGACCATTTGCATCTATCAAACGAATTGGCTCGAGTGAGTGATCACATCCGACGTTGCCGGTCGTCCAATCAGTGCAAATAGTCCGTTAAATAAGTCAATCTTATGCTATTGACATTCAAATTAACCATGTTTATATACTAATTGCAAAACTACTTATATTTATTCGAAAATATTGAAGTCGAATATATTGACAAATATAAATTCACCCTTGACATGTTAATGTTTTTCTATTCAATTAGGATGTTGACAAAATGAACTGAACCCGGGAAGGGTCTTTATCACGATTATATTATCGAGATGGTCATTATCACGTTTGAGAAAATAATCGTAATGCGTGAAAAAAACAAAACACTAGACTTGGGTAACGTCATTATCACGTTTATATTATGGACATGAATTCAACGTACTACACAAAATACTGATTAGATTTATAATGTTTTTTAATCTGTTGAAGCATGCTGGCATAATCCATTTAATATGCCATTTAACAAAAGCGTAGCAAAAAGCAATTAAGAGCCTCTAGGCAGATGCCTATGGTAAATCCGTTTTTTGGAGTTATAGCAAGGGATTTTATAACATGTTAATCTGATGTTTTTTTTTCGGAAAAAAAAAACATAATTTTATATATAATGTACAAAATTAGATTTTGTAGATGAACTACTATCACATGTGATACATATCCATTTTCTCAAATCAACAGCAATTTTTTTTTTACAAAATATCATAATTGATTGCTCATCAAATTATATCAGTTCAAGAACCAAATCTATACATAAAAAACTACACACTTCAAAGATATCTTCAAAAATTTTGATAAGAAAGTAAGTCTGTGCTACAAATCATCATCATCCAGGTCTGCTCAAATATCATAATGACTACACAAATAATTCTACAAAATATATCATCACCATCAAAGTCTGCATAAAATGTCTTCTCCATCAAAGTCTGCATAAAATGTCTTCACCATCAAGGTATACACAAAATATCAAAAACCTGCACCAAATACTTTGCACAAGAACACAAAATAAGTGCAGCTTCATCAAATTTAGTCTTTGACCCTAACCCCATCTCATCAACAGCGTCAAAACTAAAACACCTGAAAAGACTCATATGTTTTTTATGCTCGAAACTCATGAATATGTCAATGCCCTTCAAGAACATTTGCACCCTCTTTGGCTAAAGCATCTGCTTTAGAATTTCTTTCTCGATAAATGTGCTTATAATCCGTTTTTTCAAAAAGTTCAGAGATTCTGATGACTTCATGCAAAACCTGAGTGAGCTGCAAATTTTTAATTTTGTACTTGCCTATAACCCAATTGATCATCAACCAAGAATCACAAAAGATCTGCAAAGTATGAATCTCATGTTTTAGGACCAAAGTAAGGAGAAGCTTTAGTGCAAGTAACTCTGCAAAGTTATTGGTACCCATACTGAGGCCAACTGTAAACGTAAAATAATGCTCATCAGATATATAAAGTAAACCACCAGCACCACAAATCTGAGGCACACTAGCTGCTGAGCCATCAAAATACCCCCATGGGGAAGATTTATCAATGATCTCTTCAACAACAAATCTAATATTCATAATTCTATTATCTTGTGGATAAGAATCCAATAAACCCAAAAAAAAAGAAGAGACCTGGTATAAGGAATAGGATTTAAATCATCAAAACAACACTGATTTATGGCCCTCCATATAAACCAAGAAATGATGACAGGTAAAGATATGATATGCCTGACCTCAGCAATGAGGCACCAATTCTTCATACAGTTTATCACCGAGTTACCATGCCAAAGATTAACAATCATGAACTTAGACTCAATCTCACACCAAACCCTTCTAGTAAAAGAACATTCAACCTTAATATGAAAGTTAGATTCAACCTCCATTTTGCAAAGGTAGCATCTTCCAAGTCCTTCCTTGCCTTTTCTACACAAGACATCCCAGGTAAGAGCTTTCCCTGAAAATAAAAACCAACAGTAGATTTTTTTATTTTAGAGGACATTTAAGCTTCCAAAGCAATTTCCACCACCAAGAAATTTCCATCTCATTCCTAGCCCGAATAAGATGTAAATAACCAGCTTTGGGATTATACTTACCTATTTTAGGTTGATTCCATACCAACAGATTAGCTTCATTAGATAATCTAACATGACTAGATTTTAGCAAAGCCAAATAAACATTCCAAGAAATGATTTCCTAGTCCACAAATCCAAGAATGTCAGCATTAAGCCACCCTTGATCCTTCATAATAGATACACCTAGACAAGCAATATCTTTCAAAAAATAAAATCCAGCAGAGTGTAATTTATCAGTCATAGAAGAAGGTAAACTATGTCTCCATTTACAACCAATCTAGGGGTCCATACCATTAAGAACTTCTGCTCCAGTCCCAACCTTTCAAACAAGAGACTGTCCAATAAGATCAAAAAACCAAAGAACAACTTTCCAACATATGGAAATACCTCTTTTTTTCTTAACAGAGACTCTAATCCAATCCAACAAAGATAAAGGCCTAATATATTTCTGAACTGCAATCTGAACCCAAAGACCTGTTCCATGAATAAGATTCCACACACTCTTTGCAACAAGATATTTAGCAAATAAAGCAGGTATTTTCAATCCCCAACTCCCCAGAGATTTTGGGTTTTCCAAAACCTTCCAAGAAGGCCAAGGTAAGCCATCAGAATCATTATTACCAGACCATAGAAATTTGAAATAGATCTTCCTTATTTTTTCAATAATACCAACTGGTATCCAAAAATGTATCCAGTAGACCGGAATGGCCTCAAGAACAGACTTAACCAAGATTAGCTTACCTCCCTTAGATAACCACCTAAAACTCCAATTCTTAACTCTCTTTTCCACTTTAGCTATCAGCCAATCCCAATCTTTCAGCAAATATCTGCAGGGTTTGAGATGAAAACCAAGATACTTCATACCACTCTCAATTTTATCAACAGAAAAAGAAAATATATTTTGTAAAGAAATCAACTCTGATTCATCCAATCCTGAATAATAAAAAGAAGATTTATCCTCATTAATAACCATCCCAGATGCTTTACAGAAGACCATCAAAACGTCATATAATGTCAATAAACACTGTTCAGAACCATCAGATACCATTACAATATCATCCAAAAACAGGACATGAGATAAAGTAATATTATTGCTAAAAGAGATTACCTAATAAGCCCCACTATTTTTAGCTGAAAGAAGGGTGCTGCTGATACCTTCAATAACAATGAGGAAAAGTAAAGGATTCAATGGACATCCTTTTCTAAGCCCTTGCTCAGATCTAAGAAAAGATGAAGCCACCCCATTAATCAGTACAACAAATGAAACAGATGTAATGCAGCTCATAACCCATGTGATAAAGGGCACAAAAAAACCCATTTTAGATAGAATGACCCATAAAAGAGTCCAATTAACATACTCATAAGCTTTATACAAATCAATATTCAATACCACCGATTTTAAACCCTTACTGTGAATAGTATGCATACCTTCCTGAATAACACCAACAGCCTCATGAATTTGCCTTCCAGGCAAGAAACCAAACTGTTCACTAGAAATATATCTACCCAGAATCTTTCTGATATGAATAGAAATGGTTTTCCCAATGATCTTATATACAAAATTACATAAAGATATTAGTCTAAAGTCATCAAAATACTTAGGTGAATCAGTCTTTGGAATCAAGGCTATGAAAGTAGAATTAAATACAAATATGATCCCATCACATCAAATAGAGCCCTATAAACCTCCATTGGAATCCCATCAGGTCCAGGACACTTATCATTTTTACTCAAAGACAAAACAGATTGAATTTCCACTAAAGTAATGTGGAAATTGAACCCAAGAGATAGAACAATTACACTCACAAAATTGCTAATCAAACATGCAAAATTAACATCAAAGGAGACTGAAATTGGACCATAACACTAATCTATATTGAATAAGTGTACAATAGCCAACCTTGTTAAGTAATAGGTTGCTGCAATATATAATTACATGATATATTCGAATGCATAAGGATGCCATTCGAAAAGGTAAAAAAGTAGGCTTACTAAATCTAGTCAAATCCCGCATAGGTGCATAAAGCAATTTCCAAATCCACCAATATGCTCACGAATTGGCTAAGTCAAGTAGGAAATCTAATGAGGGATGGAAATACAACTCATACATGCTTTTATTAGAAGAAAAGGAGGGAGGATGATGTGGAAAAAAAACAAGTCAACTACACCTAGTCTAGCTTTTCCTTTTGCCTTAATTCTCAATAAAATAGGCATCTTTTCAGAAAAAACAGATATACACTTTGGAGGATCTAGAATAAAGAAGACATGCTAAAATGGGTCTCCAGAAAGTTTCCCAAGCACTCCATGACTTAGTTTTTGTATGTGTTGACTTCTAGGACATGAAGAAGGCAACTAGCATAGAGTGGAATCTAGGAGACTAAGTAATAAGACAAAAATGATTTAATTAATGTCTAAGGTAGGAAACTATGGGTTGATTATTTTAACAACTCCACTTAAGCCTGACTTTATGAGTAAATATCAAAAAAATATAGGGCCTTGCAACAAGGCTTAGTCACCCTTTACATACTGCTTGTCCGTACAACCAAGGAAAGAGGCAAAAACACAGTGGGAAAATCCTCCCTTAAACATGGACAGGAAAAACAAAATTTGGAAATATTTTCATCAATCATGCTTCATAGCATGATAAGCAATCCCTAGTATTGATTTGATATTTCTGAATGTCTTCTCACAAAAAACTTTGGTGAAGATGTCTCCTACTTGTTCTGAAGATGCACAGAAGAAGAAGATCCCATGAGTTCTTGTTCCTTGAACAAAGTTTAGGATCCTTTTGGCTTCCCTCCAATGGATCTCATGAGGCTGATCCATATATCTTGAAGCCACTCTAACTGCATAAGATATATTAGGTTGAGTGTGTGTAAGATAAAGCAAACACCCAATCAACTGCCTGTACAGTGTATTATGTACCATAGAAGAAGAACCTACATCTTCAAGTTTAACTCCTGAAAGGAAGGGAGTCTTTCTTGGCTTGCAATATTTCATGTTGAACTTGTTCCACAAATCTAAGGCATACTTGGACTGAAGTACTTTGATTCCATGTTGGGATTGAGTGATTTCGAGACCCAAAAATTGGCTCAACAATCCCAAATATGTCATAGAAAATGCATGGTTCATTGCATCCTTCAAGGAGGCAATTTATTTCTTTGAACTTCCTGTAATCAGAAGGTAATCCACATAAAATACAATAATCATCAAAGAACCATGAATAAGATTCAAATAGACATTAGGATCAGACTTGCATTGAACAAAACTCAATGATAGCAGAAATCCATCAATCTTGGCATACGAAGCCCTGGGGGCTTGCTTGAGCCCATACAATGATTTCTTTAACCTGCACACTAAAGATGGATTAGAAACAAACCCTTCAAGTTGCTACATGTAAATATCTTTAGAGATATTTCTATTGAGGAAAGCACACTTCACATCCATGTGATGTACCTCCCACTGCTTCGAAGCTGCAATGGATAAAGTTAGCCTTATGGAGTCTATCGTTGCCACTGGTGCAAAGGTTTCATTGTAGCCAATACCATGTACTTGTGAGTATCCCTTGGCTACCAATATTTCCTTATGTTTCAAATGTGAACCATCAACGGCAAACATAGTCTTGAAAACCCACTTACATTGAACTAGCTTCCTCCCTGGGGGAAGATCAACCAGTTCCCAAGTGTTGTTCTTCTGGAGTGACATGAATTCTTCTTTCATGGTTGTTTGCCATATTGTATCATGTGCTGAATCTTCATATGTTTGTGGATCTTATTCAACCATCAGATAGCACTTCTTAGCAAATAAAGGATCTTTCATACAAAGGGCACTCTCAAACTAAGATCTAGTCCTCCTAGTGTCACTAGGATTTCCAGCTAGTTCCCTAGTTGCATGAATGATATTTACTGCCCATTTTTGTATTGTAGGACTGTCAAGATCTGCAATCAAATCATCATTATCAGACATATCAGAATCAACAAACTCATTAGTCTCTCCATTTACAAGCAATGGATCTGGTGGTGAAGAGGACTCTCCAACTTCAACTGCTACTAAAGGCTCTTCTTGGAACTGAACACTTATTTCAATGAAATATTTGTTAGTGCTCAAGTTGATCATATTGTACCCTTTTGAATATTTATAATACCCAACAAATAGGCATGCTTGGATTTGGGGCTGTAAAGCCTTTCTCTTTTCAGTTGGAATTCTAGCCCAAGCCTTTGAGCCAAAAATCTTGAAATGGGTCACATCTATCTTGTGCCCACTCCAAGCTTCAAAAAGAGTCATACCATGAAGCTGATTATGAGGCACACTATTCTAGATGTAGGATGCATAGTTTATAGCCTCATCCCAAAACTTTGGTGGCAAATTCTTAGCCTCCATCATGCAGGTTTCCATCTCCTTTAGTGACCTGTTCTTTCTCTCAGCAACACCATTATTCTGTGGTGTGTAAGGGATCGAACGCTGCATCTAAATACCTACATCTTTACAATATTGAATGAACTTAGAATTTACATACTCACCTCCATTGTCAGATCTAAGGATCTTGAGTTTCCTCCCAGACTGATTTTCAACCAAGGTTTTAAAGACTTTGAAAAGGTCAAAAAATTAGAATTATGCTTTAGGAAGTAAACCCAACAATACCTGGAAAAGTCATCTATGAAGTTGAGTGCATAATTGGCTTGAATCATGGACATATGAGGAAATGGACCAGCAATGTCGCTGTGGATCAACTCAAGAGGTGCAAAGGTTCTCTCATGACTAGCTCTCTCAAATTTGTGCTCTGGGTGTTTTCCTAGGATACAACCTTAACAGACTCCCTTGGAAAACTTGATCTTTGGTAACCCTATGACCATATCTTTTTCACTCAAATAAAAAATATAATTATAGTTAAGATGGCCAAATATGTCATGCCAAAGCTTTCTTGCCTCATTAGCATGAATCAGAAGAGCAGAGGGGTTTGAGTAGGGTAGAAAATGGGAAAACATGTATACCTTCGAAGTGTGATCAACAACACCTTTTGCTATGACTATACCATTCAAAATCTCAGTGATTTCAACATCATTAGGGGAGAATATGACCTTCTTTGGAGACCCAGTGCAAGTCATCTGATACACTGACAAGAGATTAGAGGCAAGACCTGGAACATACAACACATTATTGAATTTACCATGGTTAAGATCAATCCTTCCTTTTCCCAAACTGTCAGTGAGAGAGTCATCTCCCAAAACTATTGGTGGACCTTTCAACATGTCAAGAGAGGAGAATGCCTCTTCTGTCGAAACCATATGTCTAGAAGCTCCAGAGTCTATGATGAAGCTAGGTGAGCTTCATGTGCCAGCAACCAAGGCATGTACTCTCTCTCTGTCCTCTGAATTTGATCCTCCCTCCCTCTTCTTTGAGAAATCAGGAAGAGATATGTTATTCTTCTCCCGGAGTTGGGTCAACATGTCAATTTGCTTCTTCATATAAGAGCTCTTAGGATGACATCCTTTACTACAGTATTCCTACTTGCTCATTTCTCCTTTGTTCTTCTTCTTATAGAATTTCTTCTTGGAACCTTGGGGCTCCTCTTGAGACTTGTTCTTGTCTCTCTTTTGCTCAGGTGAATTTTTAGCTTTTTTCTTTCTTTTTGAATCCACCCTTGAATCTCCAGCAACCAAAGCTTGGTCTTTGGAAGGTTTGATGGTTCCCATCATCACCAACTTATCTTGTTCCTTTGTGAGGGATTCCATGAACTCTGGAAGATTAGGCATCTTTCAGGATCGAACTGTCAACTTGGTGGCATGGAAGGTCGAAACAAACACTGAATAGTTAGGGCCAAGCTTCAAGAGTATGGCCAAAACTAGTTTCTCTTCCTTCTTTTCGATCCCACACTGTTTTAGCTACAAAACAAGGGCTTTAAACTTGTAAAAATAGAGTTGCAAGGATTCAAAGCTACCAGGACTCAAGGAGATCAAATCATTCTCAATTTGATGTCCTCTCATCTCATTTATCTTACCAAAAATATCTACAATATTCTCCCACACATCATTAGGTGATGTCAATCCATCAAGATGGAAGAGGAGGTCTCTTGAAATGCTTAGACACAAAAGACCATAGGCCTCATCCCTCCTGTTGTGCCATTTGATTTTATTTGTAGTTGCATTGGGCTCTGCCTCAATTTCTATAGTAACCCTGTAGATGCCTTTCGCTCTCAAAAATATCTCCATCTCAACTTTCCACTCAAAGAAATTGAATGGAGTAAAGATGATCTTCTGAGATTGGTCCATAGCTCAGAAACTGTGCCCTTCAGTTAGCAGGATATGATCCCAGTCAAGATGTCAAACATGCAATATCAATATGGAAGGAGAGAAATCAATATACAAAGGTTTTGATACCATGTGGATATTGAATCCAAGAGATAGAACAATTACACTCATAAAATTGCTAATCAAACATGCAAAATTAACATCAAAGGAGACTAAAATTGGAGCATAACACTAATCTATATTGAATAAGTGTAAAATAGACAACCTTGTGAAGTAATAGGTTGCTGCAATATATAATTACATGAGATATTTGAATGCATAAGGATTCCATTCGAAAAGGTCAAAAAGTAGGCTTACTAAATCTAGTCAAATCCCCCATAGGTGCATAAAGCAGTTTCCAAATCCACCAAGATGCTCACAAATTGGATAAGTCAAGTAGGCAAGGTAATGAGGGATGGAAATACAACTCATACATGCTTTTATTAGGAGAAATGGAGGGAGGATGATGTGGGAAAAAAAAAGTCAACTACACCTAGTCTAGCTTTTCCTTTTGCCTTAATTCTCAATAAAATATACAACTTTTAAGAAAACACAGATATGTGCTTTGGAGGATCTATAATAAATGAGACATGCTAACATGGGTTTCTAAGAAGTTTTCTATATGCTCCATGACTCAATTTTGGCATGTGTTGACTTCTAGTACATGTAGAAGGAAACTAGCATAAAGTGGAATCTACGAGACTAGGTAATAAGACAAAAATGATTTAATTAATGTCTAAGGTAGGTAACTATGGGTTGATTATTCTAACAAGTAATAGGAATCATAAGATAATAATTATCCTCTTCAGAAATGGAAGAAGGATAATTATTAGCAATCTTCATGATTTTAGGGAGATGTAGAATTTTATCTTCCTAAAACAAAGACTCAAAATGATGAACCCCAGCCCCAAAAATTGATTCAAAAAATTTAACAATATTACCTGCATCATCTACAATATTCAGTATAGAATTTACAATTTTCCTATGATTAGCAAATTTATGAAAGAAAGGAGTATTATCATCCCCACAAAGTAACTAAGTGGCCCTGCTTTTTGGTCTAGCCTCATTTTCTCTATCCAATAAAATATTTCTCTTACGAGACTCCAACACAACCAAAGATGCCTAATCCTCCTCAGAAGAAAAACCAAATCCCACCTTGTTACAAGCCACATCCAATAAGATCTCAATCTCTACTAAATCCTTAAGATCCTGCACTTTTTTCTTAACAAACCAATAGATAGATACATCCTTGATCTTTTTAAGATTGGAAATAAAATGCATTTTAGGGGACACACTAGGATTATCATCATAAACACACCAAGAAATTTTCAATAAAGTAACCAAATCCTCATTAACGAGCCAATGATCATTAAACTTGAAAGGACTATGAGCATTCTTATCTTGATTTAGAATCTATAAAAACATAGGTTGGTGATCCGAGTTCCCCCCACACCCAACCCAATGACAAAAATAAATCTCAAAATCTAAATGATCAGCATATACCATCATTCTATCCAAGCATTTACAAATGTTCTCAATCCCAACTCTTCTGTTAGACCAAGTAGGAAGTAACACACTCGAAACAATATCCACAAGGGCATAATCATCCAATTTTTTAGAAAGAAAATAAGAAATACAATCAATTATGTCTTGGAATCTCCAATAACCCCAGGGAAAAATTCAAGTCCCCACCTAAAATTAACTAAGGACATTTGAGACACTCAAAATCCAGAAGGTTATTCCAAAACCTTTCCCTCTCCACATAAGGACCATAAACATTAACAAAACACAATTCCATTTTAAGTTCAGTCGAATAAAGAGAAACACACAACCCCATCTCCATAGCCCAATATTTAAAAAACAGAAGGAATTGAGACCTCCATCCCAAAAGTAGACCACCCGATTTGCCCTTAGCATCCACAGAAACAAAGATCCTTCCAAACAATAAAGATTCCAATTCACCAGCAAACAAAACCCCATCACCCATTGTTTCTTGTAGAAACAGAGCATCAATGACCTGACCAGCAACCAACCTACACATAGCTAGTTTCTTAGGTGAACTAGCTAAACACCTATAGTTTAGGGTCATCACAATCATAAGGAAACCCTGTTAAGGGAAACCACTGCTCTAAGTTCCACAGGATCATCAAAACGATCAAGTACCTAAATACAATCACCAAGTATCACAGATGATAAATTATCACAAAATATATTAACCCCCTATTATATCTCAAAATGATACATCTCTTCCTATGACCACTTTCCCATGTTTTCGTCGCATGTTGAAACTTCCATGACGACACTTCATGAAAGTCACTGAAAATACACCTAACTTGGAGGACCCATATATGGATATTTGTGACTCTATTTTACCCCTTATCTACACCGTTGGAAAGGTATCTAAGTTAGCTAACACTTTCTAAAAGACACCAAAGTCTAAAAATGCCCAGAAGTACCCTAAAAATGATATATTTTATGCATATGCGAGTTGCCTTAAGGAAACCCGCATGTCATACCTGATTTGTCTATATAATACTTGCATATGCCTTAAATACCTGACTATTTACATTGCAACTCACATATAGATCATGCATACACGATTGTTGTCTCTGTAACCCATGTATTCCTCCCGAAAAATGTAAAAAAAATACGTTTTTTGAAATTCGGGTAGTTTGGTAAGTTATGCAACTGACTCCTTCAGTTGTAACTACTTTGCCTTTGACCCTATCTCTTCACAAGCATATAAATAGAGGTAGGTAGGTCCACGAGAGGAGACTTGAAATTTTGCATTTTCATGCTGGAGTAATTGGGACTCTCTTTGCCCACACCTTTTCCCTAGTGATCATTCCCTTTTGTTGCAGAGCTTGGAGGCTGAGTTCGTTGGAGAAGAGAAGCAGTAGAACCAAATCAAGGTTTCATGAGGTGTCGAACATGAAGAAAAGGTATACTTGTACTTCATTTCATGATTAATAAAGATGTGATGTCCTTCTTCTTCCCAAACTATTGTTCAATGTGTGATTGAATCTCTATTTATGATCATATGATGATTTTAGTTAGATCATTATTTCATGATTATTTGATAATCATTGCTTTATATGTGGTCATAATGGTTTGAGGAAGGTATAGTTCGTTTTGCAGGTTTCTTGGAGCAAGAGGAGCAAGAAGAGGATTGAAGGGATGCTTGGATCAACCTTTGTTTGGCTAAGGTGTGAACCATTCTAATCTCTGAACTTGATTACATATACTTGCAGAACTATATGCATCTCTCTTTCAACCCCAGTACATTGATGGCCTCTTAAACCCTAGCCATAGGAAACATTCCTTTACAACAGAACTGACGAATCCACTGGGTAGAGCCTTGTCTGTTTGGGGTTTCTCTATATTTATTTTAGTATTTTTCATTGTTTCAGGTCTTTCTTGCGACTTAGGAACACTTTATTTGTTTGATAGAACACCTCCCCTGCCTTCCTAAGGCAGTTTTTGACTTTTTCGGGGATTTTTTCCACCCATACACGAGTTACAGAATGAACAATCGCATGTCTAGTTTGTACATGTGAATTGCTATACTTTCAACCTACATATGAAATGCGACATGTCAGTAGTACAACTTGTGTGTGCCTCAAAAAGAATGTTTTTTCCTCATTTTGTGGTTTTTTCTGTTGTTTGAAGGTTGTTTGGTAGGTCTTTTGGGGTCCTCTATAGGTGCATGAATCCGAGGAGTTAGTTTCATCCATTTTGGTTGTTCTTTATCTATGTGGTAAGTCTTTTAATATAATTAGGGTTTTCTCCTTGCTCATCCCCCCCACCCCCTATGCTTGGTATGATTTTTGGCTTATGTTTCTGGTCAACCTCTGTTAGTGATCTTTGTCTGAACTTAGAAGTTTATTGGTCTTTGTTTCCTTCTTCTTTTGTTGGTTAACTTTACCATGCCAAAATATTTTACTTGTCTCTTATGCAATCCTTCCTTCCAAGTAGGGGTTATAATGACTTTAGGGAATTCTAGAGTATCTTTGGTGGTTGTATAGCAGAGTTCTTTTTGCTTTGTTCTTGTTATATGCATACATTTGTTTGTAGGTAGTTTTTATTTTGCATTTATAAAAGAAAAAGAAAAAGAACATATAGTTTTTTAAGATGCATGTAGATTAGGATTTTGTCTTTGATGTGTGGCATATCATTGGTTTTGAAAAAAATAAAAAGAAATTGTTTTTTTGTGGCTTTCAAGTTTCTATTTGAAAAAGAAAGATAATAGTTTTTTCTTTTTGCATTTCATTTCTCTTTGCTTGGTCATTTTGTTTCAACTTTGAGTCAAAACACCACATAAGTTTCACACCATTTATCCTCTGACTAAAACCAACCTTTTAAAATGAATGATATAATTAGAAATTATTAGCAAGTTTTATTTTTTAGGCTCCTACACCAACTAGCTTAGGCTAGACTTGTGGAATAGGGAGTTTTAACTCTCCACAAGTATAAAATTTCAAATGTAGTTGTCCAATCACTAGGTAAATCCTCTTCTATGGTGATTTTATCTAGGAATATCCTCTCAAACATGAGTTAATCACGAGGCCGCGTGGAGGCTTGGACTAAGGAGATAACCCTCCAATTCCTTGTCAAAGCATAGATCAAGATTTTTGTCCATATGGGGATTCTGTCTTAGACAGGGTTTCAGGATTTTCTACCCTACCCATGCATACAAACTAGGCTTGTGACTGTCCCCCCAGACTATCAATATAGTTGAGGTAGCCTTTAGTCTCTTTCAAATCTAGGGTTCATACACAGGTACACCAGAAGGCTATTTTCGGTTGACCTTGGACGGGCTCGGAAGGTAACCCCAGTAGAAGGTGTGGGAGGGTGGTGGTTGATTCCTTCACTTCTATGTAAGAACATCTATAGGGACGCCAAGTAACTGTCTATCATATTTCTTCTAGAAAGCATATCTTATACATGTTTTTATGTTTGGCTTTAGGAATTTTTTAGTGAGTGTTGTGTGGTTTGTTTGTACTTAGTTTTCCTTGAAGTATATTCTTTGTAATTTTTGTTTCCTGTCAACCTCAGACTTTGTCTTATTGCTTAAAACTATGGATAACACCTCTTTGAACACCAACCAAGAGATCCCAATGTTGGGAACTCATTGTACTATTCCTCTCATAGGGAATGTTGGTGTTCCTTTGATGGACACCTTGAATCTGCCTGGATTCACCCTAGGGCTACCGGTGTGGTTGTTTTCCACTCCAACTACCCTGAATGCTATTGATGCTTCTTAAGTAAGCTCCTTATATCAAGGGCTTCAAAATGTTGCCTCCCCTTCACCTGCAGTTGATTCTCCTCCTCCTTCTACCTCATGTAGTGAAAGTACTGATACTAATAACCGATATTCTAAAAGGAGTAAAAGAAAGAGGAATAGGAAGAAGGAACATCATAAAGGGTGCACTTGTTTAACCTCTATAGGTCAAGCTGAACCTAGCCACTCAGCCTCTGTAGTTCATGCTGGGGCACTCATCCTACCTCTGCAGGTCATATTGGATCTAAGCACTCAACCTCTGCAAGTCAAGTTGATCTTCACCATCCATCCTTTGTTGATCATGCTGGTGGGATCCTTCCAACCTTTCCACGTCACGTCGGATCTAGTCACTTAGCCTCTGCATTTCATGCTGAGGGCACCCGTTCAACCTCTGATGTTCAAGTTGAACCTCCCCATCCAACCTCCATGAGTCATGTTGGATCCAACCACCCAGGCTCTGAAGTTCATGCCGAGGGAACACACTCAACTACTACAAAGCATGTTGATCCGAACCATTCAGCCTCTAGTGTTCATGTTGGTGGTTCTCGTCCAACCTCTACAGGCCATGTTGGACCTAGTCTCTCAGCCTCTACAGGTCATGCTGGGAGAAGTCTCTCATCCTCTATGGTTCACATTGAAGACAATCTGTTAGCCAATGCGAGTCATGTTGATACTGTTGAAAATACTAGCCAATCAAAACACAAGCCCAAGTTCCCTTATAAGATTTGTGAGGGAGACCACCTTACTTATAAATGCCCTTCCATCGTAGAGGTGCAAAGAGTTTGGTTTCATGGTCATCCAATTTTTTAACATTATGAAGTCTCTCAACAACCAGCCTTTCTTAGTCAGGTTGGACCCAGTCACCTAGCCTATGGTGGTCATGTTGGGGGAAAACTCTCAGCCTTTGTAGGTCATGCTAAGAGAAAATAGTCATCCAGTGCTAGTCATGTTGACACCGTTGAGAAAATGGGTCATTCAAAGTGCAAACTTAAGTTCCCTTGTAATCTATGCAAGGGAGATTATCTTACTCACCAGTTCCCTACTATCGTAGAGGTGTGAAGAGTGTGGTCCGAGAATCAAGAATTTCCTTATCCTAAACAACCTATATTTTCTCAACAACCTAATCAAACTTTGGTTGATATTGTGGTAGAACCAATCTCAGCTTTGGTCTATCCCACTCTTCTTTTGGACAATGATCCTTATGTGATTGAACCAATGTCACATTTGGTCAATCCCACTCTCCCTTCAGAGAGTGAATTTCACAAAGAAGTTGAATCGGTTCCATTGTCGACCAATACCACTCTTCTTTCGGAGAGTGAAGTGTCTGTTAGTCACATTTTCTTCACTACCAGTTCAGAATTTACTGAACAATGGGTCACTAAACTCGCTTCAAATCAACCCCCACCAAGCTCTCAGATTGCTTCCTTGGATTGTGATAGCCTAGTTTAGTCGCTCCTTCCTTCTAATGCACCTTTCCAGATAAAGTTGAAAGTTGAACAATACATGATTGCTTGTTGTATTGTTGATGAAGGAGCCTCAGTTAGTATTTGTTTTGCTCGTGCTTGGTGAGGCGTGGGATATCCCAGCCTTGTGTCAGTTATTTATTGGAATTTGATAGAATAACTGGTATAGCCTTGGGAATTCTTGCTCAAACACCTGTTAATTTGGGTGTAAAAACCATCCTAGTTGACTTCATGGTGATAGAAGACCCCTTGGACTTCAATACGCTCCTCGGATGTGATTATGTCTATGCCATGGAAGCTATGGTGTCAACATTATTTTTTGTGATGTACTTTAATCATGGAAAATAAATTGTCACTATCGATTAATTGGATTTTCGTGATCCGTCTCCTGACCCAACTAGAGACCGGGTATTTCCTTTATTTATTCCCAATGTTTCTATAGACACTACCCCACCACAGGTGAGCTATGTGGCCTCATGTCCTTTGCATTCAATTTACTACTGAGAAGCATCCTGTGTTTTCATGCTTACCTTCTTGGGACTTGGTCCTAGCAGTTGACCAAGTGAGTCATCCTATACAGACTGTGGAGCCCACTCTCCACTCTGGCGATCCTTTTGAAATTTTAGACATGTGTCCTATCTCAGATGATCTGCTTCCTTTGGATGAAGTCTTACTAGAGTCTTTGATACACTATGATCTTCTATTGGATGTTGGTTTAGTTGTGACTAAGTCTAACCCTGGTTTTCCTAGTAATCATGACCTTTATTGTTATGTTGGTATTGTTAAGTCTTTTGACTCTTCCTTTAAATAGAAAGTCCGTGATCTTGATGAGTTTGATTTTTCTTATGAATTTTTCAACTCCTATGATACTGAGTTTGTTCCTGCAGACTCTATCTCCCTTGTTGATTTTTTCTCTTCTTCTAAGGTTGATCTTACTGATTATAAACACTCAATCCTTGGTGATATAGAATCTTCTTTAGCCAATTCTTCCTTGACTTTATCTTTTATAGAAGATAGCAAACTCACATGTGTTTGTGCCAAAGTGACCCGCATCGAATATTTTCTTCTGAATATGATCATGATGTTGTTGTTTCTTGGAGATAGGATTCTTAGTTGGATTCACAAATGTTAACTGGCCTAGTCTTGTTTTTCAAGCTGTAACTACATTTGCATGTTCCCTGCTCACACTTATGATCCTAATGCCACCGTCCATGCTTTTAGCTCATTGTATAAGCCCCAATCTTTATTCTCCTTGTCGTTAAGCCTTCTATCATTTTTCCTTTGCAACTTAACACCCTTTACCTTGAGGAGACGTTCCCCGAGTGTCTTTATCCTGCTCATGTTCCTTGCATTATGCATAGGTTTGTTCCTCGCTCTTGGAACTAGTTTCACTTTCCTATGACACTCATCTCCTCGCATTTAGAGCATTCTTTCTGCTCTCCTTCGAGCTCGTTAAAAACTATAAGGAGGCCGTGAGTTGACTTTTCAAGACTCATTAAAAATTCATGGGAAAGATATTGAGTTTCTTTAGGCCCAGGTCTGACTCCTCAAAATAGACTTGACTATCAAGTCAAATTGTCCATTCATGCTCGTTAAGAATATGTGAATGGGAATCCACATTGGTGGTAGGTTATCGCTTTCTCGGACCATGTGGAAAAATATGAGAAAGGAACACTCTCTTTTCTTTAGAATTGAGAAGAGTATTCTCAGGCATAGGTTTATCACTTTTTCGGAACTGAGGGAGTAAATTTACGGAAAAGGAGACCCCGGTATGAGCTTAGTTTTCTCTTTTTATGCTCTGGACCTAAACATCAAAAATATTATGAGTGAACTTTATGTATTTTTCATGCTCGCTAACCCCTAAAGAATAAAGCATCGAGTTTACTGTTGTAAGCCCCATTTCTCGTAATCAAATGGATCATTTTGAGTGATCTTTACTTCCTTCACACTCGTAAAAGTTAGGCTATATGCTTCTTTTGAAGGAGCATTGGGTAGGTGGTAATTTAACCTTTTTCAGACCTCCCCGACTAAGTACGAAAAAGGTGTGCCTTACTTATTTGGAAGCTAAGAGAGTTCTTATGTGGTTTGTTTTATACTTTTATGGCCGCAAGAGACTAAATTGGATGAAAAAGAACCCCCCTAGAGTCTTATTTGGAGTTTTCAGACTCTCCAAAATATGAAAAAACCGTCGAGCATGTACTAGTTTGGGCTCGTAAAATCCACGAATCAGTGCTTTGTCAAGCATTCTTTTTTCTATTCTTCTATCTTTCCAAAAATGAACCATTAGAGGAAATTTCAACTCAAAATGGGCCTCCTAAAATGAACTAATAAAATAATAGTTAAAATAATAAAATAATATTTATTAATTTTGAAGGAAG
>LPNX010306156.1:214828-312291 GCA_001517045.1 Pseudotsuga menziesii
TGGAATTTTAATAAAAGTTAAAAGGCCCATTTTGAGTTGAAATTTCCTCTAAGGAAGGTCCCGAGTTTTCATTCTTGGAATTGTTAAACCTTTACAAGAAAGAGGGGAAGGGAAGTTCATTCACATGTATTTTACATCATGGAAGCAAGTCTTGTTTCCTTGAACAAAGCACCAGTTTTGAGTCTATCAACAGTTGGGTCCTAGTATTTTGAGCTTATCATAATTCATAGTTTCTTACTCCTCCAGTTGGTCTCTTTTCCAATTATATGGAGAATTTGTTAATGTCTCCTACATTGCATATTTGTGTCGTTGGTTCTTTCATGTCAAAAGATACCTAAGTCACTTTTTGTTGCATTCTCATTGTTCAAGGATTAAACCTTTGTCGGCCTTTTTGCAGTTTCCTTGAACTTTTTTGTCGGCCATTCCCTTGTATTAGTTCATTATATCATGTCTTTGGCAGTCCTTGTCGTGAAATTCTGTACCAATTCTAGATCCAATTAGTCTTTGACTTACCTCATGTTGGATGATGAAGGATGCCTTAATTCCTTCCTTCCAATGCATCTCTTCCTATCGACTATAACACATCTTGCTATGGGAATGAGATTTAGAGTTTATGACAGTACCTTGGGGATTGCAGTCATCAGTGACAATTTCCCTCGCTATTGGGTAGTGGTAATACCTTATTGTCTCTTACTCGATTGATTCTTCAAGTGTTCAACTTCAAGTCCTTGTATTCACACTTGTTAGATTGTACTATGTACCTTGGGAACCATTTTCATTAATGGTAGTTTCCCTCACATTTGTTAACTGTTCTCATTATTGACCGGTAATCAAACAGTTTCATCCCTATTCGACTTCAGCACCTTTATTTGCATGGTTAGGATTTGTATATTTTGGGAGGTTTGGATTGAAGGCCTTGGGCCGACAATAGCATCATTATTATTTTCTATTGCCCAAGCTACATAAGACCTTGTTACACTTTATATGACATTTGCTGAGACACTTTCCCATGTTTTCATCGCATGTTGACACTTCCATGATGACACTTCATGAAAGTCATTGAAAAAACACCTAACTTGGAGGACCCATATATGGAGTTTTGTAACTCTATTTTACCTCTTCTATAAACCATTCAAAAGGTATCTAAGTTAGCTAAAACTTTCTAGAAGACACCAAAGTCTAAAAATGCCTAGAAGTACCCTAAAAACGATTTGTTTATGCATACGTGAGTTGCTTTAACGAAACCCCGATGTCATACGCAACTTGTATATATAATGCATGTGTATTCCTTAAATATGTGACTATTTACATTGAAATTCACATATACCTCCTGTATATGCGATCGTTGTCTCCGTAACCCACGTATTCCTCCTAAAAATGTCAAAAAAATACGCTTTTTGAAATTTGGGTAGTTTGGGTAGTCATGCAACTGACTCCTTCAGTTGTAACTACTTTTCCTTCGACCCTATCTCTTCACATGCATATAAATAGAGGTAGGGAGGTCCATGACAGGAGACTTGAACTTTTTCATTGTCATGCTAGAGGAATTGCGACTCTCTTTTCCCACACCTTTTCCCTATTGATCATCCCCTTTTGTTGTAGAGCTTGGAGGTTGAGTTCCTTGGAGAAGAGAAGCAGCAAAACCAGATCAAGGTTTCGTGAGGTTTCGAACTTGAAGAGAAGGTATACTTGTACTTCGTTTTGTGATTAATAAAGATGTGATGTCCTTGTTCTTCCCAAACTATTGTTCAATGTGTGATTGAATATCTATTTATGATCATATGATGAAGTTAGTTAGATCATTATTTCATGATTATTTGATTATCGTTGCTTTATATGTGGTCATAATGGTTTGAGGAAGGTATAATTCATTTTGCAGGTCTCTTGGAGCAAGAGTAGCAAGAACAGGATTGGAGGGATGCTTGGATCAATCTTCATTTGGCTAAGGTATGAACCATTATAATCTCTGAGCTTGCTTACATATACTTGCAGAACTATATGCATCTCTCTTTCAACCCCAGTACGTTGATGGCCTCTTAAACCCTAGTCATAGGAAGCTTTCCTTTACAACAGAACTGACGAATCCACTTCAGAGAGCCTTGTCTGTTAGGGGTTTCCCTATCTTTCTTTCAGTCTTTTGCATTGTTTTAGGTCATTCTTGCCACTTAATAACACTTTTTCTGTCTGATAGAACACTTCCCCTACCTTCCACCCATACATGAGTTGCAGAATGAATAGTCGCGTGTCTAGGTTGTACATGTGACTTGCTATACTGTCAACTTGGATATGACACGCGACCTGTTCGTAGTAAAACCTGCGTGTGCCTCAAAAACAATGTTTTTTCCTCATTTTGTGGTTTTTTTTGTTGTTTGAAGGCTGTTTGGTAGGTCTTTTGGGGTCCTCTATAGGTGCATGACTCTAGGGAGTTAGTGTCATCCATTTTGGTTGTTCTTAATCTATGTGGTAATTATTTTTATAGAATTAGGGTTTTCTCTTTGCTCATCCCCCCCACCCCCTTTGCTTGGTATGATGTTTGGCTGATGTTTCTGGTCAACCTCTGTTAGTGATCTTTGTCTGAACTTAGAAGCTTATTGGTATTTGTTTCCTTCTTCTTTTGTTGGTTAGCTTCACCATGCGAAAATAGTTGACTTGTCTCTTATGCAAGCCTTCCTTCAAAGTAGGGTTTATACTGACTTTAGGGAATTCTAGAGTATCTTTGGTGGTTGTATAGAAGAGTTCCTTTTGCTTTGTTCTTGTTATCTGCATACTTTTTTTTGTACATAGTTTTTATTTTTCTTTTATAAAAGAAAAAGAAAAAGAACATATAGTTTTTTAATATGCATGTAGATTAGGGTTTTGTATTTAATGCATGGCATATCAAAGTTTTTGAAAAAAATAAAAAGAAATTGTTCTTTTGTGGCTTTCAAGTTTCTATTTGAAAAAGAAAGAGAATAGTTTTTTCTTTTTGCATTTCATTTCTCTTTGCTTGGTCATTTTGTTTCAACCTTGAGTCAAAACACAACATAAGTTTCACACCATTTATCCTCTGACTAAAAACAACCTTTTTAAAATGAACGATATAAGTAAAAATTATTAGCAAGTTTTATTTTTTAGGCTCCTACTCCAACTAGCTTAGGCTAGACTTGTGGAATAGGGAGTTTTAACTCTCCACAAGTATAAAATTTTAGACGTAGTTGGCCAATCACTAGGTAAATCCTCTTCTATGGTGATTGTATCTGGGAAGATCCTCTCAAACAGGAGTTAAGCATGAGGTTGCGTGGAGGCTTGAACTGAGGAGATAACCCTCCAACTCCTTGTCAAAGTGTAGACCAAGGTTTTTGTGCATCTAGGGATTCTATCTTAGACAGGGTTTCAGGATTTTCTACCATGCCCATGCATACGAACCATGCTTGTGACTCTCCCCCCAGACTGTCAATATAGTTGAGGTAGCCTTTAGTCTCTTTCACATCTAGGGTTCATACATAAGTACACATGAAGGCTATTTCTGGTTGACATTGGACGAGCTGGAAGGTAACCCCAGTAGAAGGTGTGGGAGGGCGGTGGGTGATTCCTCTGCTTCTGCCTAAGAACATCTACAAGGACATGAAGTAACTGTCTATCATATTTTTTCTGGAAAGCATATATTATACCTGTTTTTCTATTTGGATTTAGGAATTTTTTAGTGAGTGCTGTGTGGTTTGTTTGTACTTAGTTTTCCTTCAGGTGTATTCTTTGTAATTTTGGTTGCCTATCAACCTTAGAATTTGTCTTATTCTTTGAAAATATGGCTAACACCAATTTGAACACCAACCAAGAGATCCCCATGCTGGGAACTCCTTGTACTTTTTTTCTCATATGGAATGTTGGTGTTCTTGTGATGACCACCTTGAATATGCCTATATTCACCCTAGGGCTACCGATGTGGTTGTTTTCCACTCGAACTACCTTGAGTGCTCCTGATGCTTCTCAAGTAAGCTCCTTATATCAAGGAAATAAAAACACTACTTCCCCTTCACCTACAGTTGATTCTCCTCCTCCTTCTACCTCATGCAGTGAAAGTACTGATACTAGTAACCATCAGTCTAAAAGGAGTAAAAGAAAGAGGAATAGGAAGAAGGCACATAAGAAAGGGGGCACTCGTTTAACCTCTACAAGTCATGTTGAACCTAGCCACCTAGCCTCTGCAGTTCATGCTGGGGGCACTCATCCAACCTCTGCAAGTCATATTGGATCTAAGCACTCAACCTCTGCAAGTCAAGTAGATATTCACCATACAGCCTCTGTTGATCATGCTGGTGGGATCATTCCAAACTTTCCAAATCACGTCAGATCTAGTCACTCAGCCTCTGCATTTCATGCTGAGGGAACCCATTCAACCTTTGATGTTTAACTTGAACCTCCTCATTCAACCTCTACAATTCATGTTGGATCCAACCACCCAGCCTCTGAAGTTCATGCTGGGGGAACACACTCAACTGCTGCAAAGGATGTTGATCCGAACAATTCAGTATTTGGTGTTCATGCTAGTGGTGCCCGTCCAACCTCTGTAGCTCATGTTGGACCCATTCTCTCATCCTCTACAGGTCATGTTGGGGGCAGTCTCTCAGCCTCTGTGGTTCATGTTGAAGACAATATTTCAGCCATTGTGAGTCATGTTGACACTGTTGAAAAGACTAGCCATTCAAAACACAATCTAAAGTTCCCGTATAAGATTTGTGAGGGAGACCACCTCACTCATAAATGCCATTCCATCATAGAGGTGCAAAGAGTTTGGTTTGATGGTCATCCCATTTTTTAACATTCTGAAGTATCTTAACAACCAACCTCTCTTAGTCAGGTTGGACCCAGTCACCCAGCCTCTGGTGGTCATGTTGGGGGAAAACTCTCAGCCTCTATAGGTCATGTTGAGAGAAAATAGTCATCCACTTCTAGTCATGTTGACACCATTGAGAAAATAGGTTGTTCAAAGTGCAAACTTAAGTTTCTTTGTGAGCTATGTGAGGGAGATAATCTTACTCACCAGTGCTTTGCTATCGCAGAGGTGGAAAGAGTGTGGTCTGAGAATCAAGAATTTCCTTCTCTTGAACAACCTATAGTTTCTCAACAACCTAATCCCTTTGGTTGATCTTGTGGTCAAACCAATCTCAGCTTTGGTTGATCCCACTCTTCTTTCAGAGAGTGATCCTTATGTGATTGAACCAATGTCACATTTGGTCAATCTCACTCTCCCTTCGGAGAGTGAATTTCACAAAGCGGTTGAATCAGTTCCATTATCGATTAATCCCACTCTGCTTTTGGAGAGTGAAGTGTCTACTAATCACATTTTCTTCACTACCAGTTCAAAACTTACTGAACAACAGGTCACTGAACTCACTTCAGATCAACCCCCACCAAGCTCTTAGATTGTTTCCTTTGATTGGGATAGCCTAGTTGAGTTGCTCCTTCCTTCTACTGCACCTTTCTAGATAAAGGTCAAAGTTAAGCAATACATTATTGCTCATTGTATTGTTGATGAAGGATCCTGAGTTAGTATTTTGTCTACTTGTGCTTGGTGAGGCATGGGATCTCCTAGCCTTGTATTAACTACTAGTCAGTTAATGGTGTTTCATAAAAGAACTAGTATAGCCTTGGGAAGTATTGCTCAAACACCTATTACTTTGGGTGGGAACTGTCTTAGTTGACTTCATGGTGATAGAAGACCCCTTGGACTTCAATATGCTCCTCGGACGTGATTATGTCTATGCCATGCAAGCTATGGTGTCAACATTATTTGGTGTGATTTACTTTAATCATGGAGAATAAATTGTCACTATCGATCAGTTGGATTTTATTGATCTATCTCTTGACCCAACTAGAGACAAGGTCTTTCCTTTATTGATTCCCAATGTTTCTATAGACACTACCCCACCACAGGTGAGCTATGTGGCCTCAAGTCCTTTGCGTTCAATTGCTACTGAGAAGCAGCCTATGTTTTCATGCTTACCTTCTCAGGACTTGGTCCCAGCAGTTGACCGAGTGAGTCATCCTATACATACTATGGAGCCCGCTCTCTACTCTGTTGATCCTTTTGAAAGTTTAGACATGTGTCCTTTCTCAGATGATCTCCTTCCTTCAGATGAAGTCTTCCTAGAGTCTTTGATACACGCTAATATTATATTGGATGTTGGTTTAGTTGTGACTAAGTCTAACCCTAATTTTCCTAGTAATCCTGACCTTTCTTATTATGTTGGTTTTATTGATTCTTTTGACTCTTCCTTTGAACAGAAAGTCAGTGATCCTGATGAGTTTGATTTTTCTTATGAATTTTTCAACTCCTGTGATACTGAGTTTGTTCTTGCAAAATCTATCTCCCTTGTTGATTTTTTCTCTTCTTCTAAGGTTGATATTATTGATTATAAACCCTTGATCCTTGGTGCTATAGAATATTCTTCATTCGATTCTGCCTTGACTTTAAATTTTATAGAGGATAGCAAAGTCACATGTGTTTCTACCAAAGTGACCCACATCGGATCTTTTCTTCTCAATATGATCCTGATGTTGTTGTTTCTTGGAGACAGTATTCTTAGTTGGATTCACAACTATTTACTGGCATTATCTTGTTGTTCAAGTTGTAACTACATTTGCATGTGCCCTGCTCACGCTTATGATCATGATGTCGGCTTCCATGCTTTTAGCTTGTTGTATAAGCCTTGATCTTTGATCTCGTCATTGCTAAACCTTCTATCATTTTGAATTTGAAACTTGACACCCTTTACCTTGAGGAGATGTTCCCCAAGTGTCTTTATCCTGCTCATGTTCCTTGTAGTATGCACAGTTTTGTTCCCCACACTTGGAACCAGTTTCGCTTTCTTATGACACTCGTCTCCTCGCATTTATAGCATTCTTTCTGCTCTCCTTCAAGCTCGTTAAAAATAGTAAGGATTCCATGAGTTGACTTTTCCAGACTCACTAAAACTTCACAGGAAAGATATTGAGTTTCTTTAGGCCCAGGTTTGACTCCTCAAAATAGACTTGACTGCCGAGTAAACTTTCCCATTCAGGCTCATTAAAAATATGTGAATGGGCATCCACATTGGTGGTAGGTTATTGCTTTCTTGGACCATGTGGAATAATACAAGAAAGGAACACTCTCTTTTATTTAGAATTGAGAAGAATATTCTCAGGAATACGTTGATCACTTTTCCGGACCTGAGGGACTAAATTTACTAAAAAGGAGCCCCCTGTATGAGCTTAGTTTTATCTTTTTCGTGCTATGGACCTAAACATGAAAAATATTATAAGTGTAATTTATGTCTTTTTCATGCTAGCTAACCCCTAAATAACAAAGAATCAATTTTACTGTTGTAAGCCCCATTTATCGTAATCAAATGGATCATTTTGAGTGATCTTTCCTTCCTTCACACTCGTAAAACTCAAGCTATATGGTGCTTTTGAAGGAGCATTGGGTAGGTGGTAATTTAACCTTTTTTGGACCTCCCTGACTAAGTACAAAAAAGGTGTGCCTTACTTCTTTGGAAGCTAAGAGAGTTCTTCTGTGGTTTGTTTTATACTTTTCCAGCCTCAAGAGACTAAATTGGACGAAAAAACACCCCCTGGAGTCTTCTTTGGAGTTTTCAGACTCTCTAAAATATGAAAACACTGTCGATCATGTAGTAGTTTAGGCTTGTAAAATCCACGAATCAGTGCTTTATCAAGCATTCTTTTGTCTCTTCTTCTATCTTTCCAAAAATGAAGAAGGTCTTGAGTTTTCTTTCTTGGACTCATTAAACCTTTACAAGAAAGAGGGGAAGGGAAGTTCATTCACATGTATTTTACATCATGGCAGCAAGTCTTGTTTCCTTGAACAAAGCACCAGTTTTGATTTGATCTATAGTTAGGTCCTAGTATTTTGACCTTATCCCGATTCAGAGTTTCTTACTCTTCCAGTTGGTTTCTTTTCCAATTATATGGGGAATCGGTCAGTGTTTCCTACATTGGATATTTGCGTCGTTGGTTATTTCATGTCAAAATTTGCCTAAGTCACTTTTGGTGGCATGCTCACTATTCAAGGATTAAACCTTTGTCAGCCTTTCTGTAGTTTCCTTGACCTTTTTTCTCGGCCATTCCCTGGTATCATTTCATTACATCATGTCTTTGGCAGTCCTTGTCATGAAATTCTGTACCAATTCTAGATCTAATTAGACTTTGACTTACCTCATGTTGGATGATGAAGGATTCCTTGATTCCTTCCTTCCAATGGATCTATTCCTATCGACTATAACACATCTTTCTCTGGGAATGAGATTTAGATTTTATGATAGTACCTTGGGGATTGCAATCATTAGGTGCAATTCCCCTTGCTATTGGGTAGTGGGAATACATTATTGTCTCCTACTCAATGGATTCTTCAAGTATTAGACTTCAAGTCTTTGTATTCACACTTGTTAGAATGTACTAGGTACCTTGGGAACCATTTTCATTAATGGTAGTTTCCCTTGCATTTGTTAACGGTTCTCATTATTGAATGGTAATCAAAAACTTTCCTCCATGTTCGACTTCAACTCCTTTATTCGCATGGTTAGGATTTGTACCTTTTGGGCGGTTTAGATTGAAGACATTCGACCGACAGTAGCATCATTATTCTTTTCTATTTCCCAAGCTGCGCAAGACCTTGTTACACTTTATATGACATTTGCTAAGACATAGAGTCACATTGTATTTTTGTGTCTATGATGGATTGTTGAGCATGTATCCAAGTTGTTCATTTGTTTCCGTGACTCCTTTAGATTTGATATGGTGCCTTTTTTCATATTGAGCAACCATGATAGTTTCATCAGTTATACATATGTTGGATCCATCTGTATCTTTATGGTGATGTTTTGTATATGGACTTGTATGTCCTAGAGATAAGTTTTGTTTAACATTTGTCTCCCTTTCATGTACCTTTGTTCGAGCCTTTTGATCTTGGATTCTCTGTTCTCTCCATAATCAGTTGTTTCCTTTATCATGTATTTTGGCTATCATTTTCCCCTCTAACCTCATACATTAGAGGGCATCTATTATATCTCAAAATGACACATCTCTTCCTGTGACCACTTTCCCATGTTTCTGTCGCATGTTGACACTTCCATGACGACACTTGATGAAAGTCACTAAAAAAACACCTAACTTGGAGGACCCATATATGGAATTTTGTAACTCCATTTTATCTCTTCTCTACACCAATGGAAAGGTATTTGAGTTAGCTAAACCTTTATAGAAGACACCAAAGTCTAAAATGCCCAGAAGTACCCTAAAAACCATAGTTTTTATGCATATGTGAGTTTCCTTAAGGAAACCAACGTGTCATACATGAATTGTCTATATAATTCTTGTGTATGCCTTAAATACATGACTATTTACATTGAAACTTGCGTATACCTCCTACATATGCAACTATTGTCTTCGCAGCTCGCGTATTCCTCCTGAAAATATCAAAAAAATATTTTTTTTGAAATTCAGGTAGTTTGGGTAGTTATGCAACTGACTCCTTCAGTTTTAACTACTTTTCCTTTGGCCCTGTCTCTTCACAAGCATATAAATAGAGGTAGGCAGGTCCATGAGAGGAGACTTGAACTTTTTCATTGTCATACTGGAGGAATTGGAAATCTCTTTTCCTGAACCTTTTCCCTAGTGATCATCCCTTTGTGTTGCAGAGCTTGGAGGCTGAGTTCCTTGGAGAAGAGAAGCAGTAGAACCAAATCAAGATTTTGTGAGGTGTCGAAATTGAAGAGAAGGTATACTTGTACTTCATTTCATGCTTAATAAAGATGTGATGTCCTTATTCTTCCCAAACTATTGTTCAATGTGTGATTGAATCTCTATTTATGATCATATGATGATGTTAGTTAGATCATTATTTCATGATTATTTGATTATCATTGTTGTCTATGTGGTCATAATGGTTTGAGGAAGGTATAATTCATTTTGCAGGTCTCTTGGAGCAAGAAGAGGATTGAAGAGCTACTTGGATCAACCTTCATTTGGCTAAGGTATGAACCATTCTAATCTCTGAACTTTCTTACATATACTTGCAGAACTATATGCATCTCTCTTTCAACCCTAGTACGTCGATGGCCCCTTAAACCCTATCCATAGGAAAATTTGTTTTACAACACCACCTTAGAAGAGATATTATCCTTCACAACCTTAGTACAAGAATAGAGAAAATAATCAGCTCTAGAAACACTCTTATCCCTGATAGGGGAAAGAAACCAAAAATCCCCTAGTGAAGAATCATCCAAAATAAACTTATCCACGTTATCAATTACAACCATAGAACTCTTGCATAAAAAGGTATCCTCCTCAAAATCAACCAATGATGACACACATAAATGTTTAAGAGTCTTTATAGAAATATCCTGATAAATAGTCTTGAACTCACATGGTAAAGATCTAATCTCTATAGGTAATAAAACCTCCAATCTAGCAGTCAATATAGACAAGGGTAAGTCATCAAGAAGCACCCCACTTTTTTAACACACCAGACAGGTTTAGACTTAGGTACAAAAACATAATGTTTCTTTAAAAAGGGAAGATGGAACTGGGCTAGTAAATATCCATAACTATGACAACGTTTGCACTGAAACGGTACCCCCAAACAATCCAAAGGCTGAGTAAACATAGACTCCCCTTTCTTAATAACTATATATGTAGATAAACCATTGCGAAGATCCAATAGAACCAGTACATTCCCCAAACATCACACACCAGAATCTAAAAAAGATAAATCAACCTCTAAATACGTCCCCAGAGCATTTCCAATCAGCCTAAAAAATTCCACAGACCATAATCAAAAGGTTAGATTAGGAAGCTTCACCCAAATAGGAAAAGTATCATACCTCTCTATTCATGGATCAAATAGTGGCGTCTAGTGCTTGAGAAGAATTCCAGAACTGTCCCATTTCCAAGCACCCTCTAGGATAGAAACCACATCCTCTTTGTTCTAAAATTTAAACGCCAGCCACCCATGAGGAAGCATAAAAACATTTGTACAATAAATAATATATTTTTCCATGTAGCTGAAACCCAACTCTTAACTCCTTCTGGACTAACTTTTCACCCACCAAAACGGCCCACAAGAATAAGTGCATTGGTAAGCACTATCTCATTCAAGGGAACATCCTCATCCACCACCAGAAACAAAGGTTTATCCTACTTCCAAATGCACTGATTATGTCACATGGAATTCCCTAACTTCGACACAACCTGTGAACGAAGTTCTTCATATGAAGAAACCCCTACAGACTCATAATCACACTCTGGACCAGAAACCCCACAATCATGATTACCTTCAGAACATTCAACATCCAAAACTTCAGCACAAGGTTTAGAAGGTCTAAGGTCGGTCTTATCCAACAAATCTCCATAGACATCAAAACAAATCTCCTAGTCAAAAGACCCCACCGCCGATTGCTCCGCTTGTAAAGCCCTATCATAAGAGCCAACAGGAACATAACCCAAACCCTTATTCACTAGAAACTGTCCAGAAAAAGACAAACTATCTTCAAATACAAACGAGAAAGCAAAAACAGGCTTCACAATATCATCATCAGGAGGCCCCAACTTGATAGATCCCCCCAATGGAAAACCATTCAAACACAAATCCTCAGCAGGTGGAATCACCCCAAAGCAAGGATTCAACACCATATCCACCATTTTCACACCAAAAACTAGATCAAATCTAGTTAACATAGGGAACCTCGTCCAAGGAACCCTAAACTCATCGATTGCAACCTTACTATAGAAAAATGACAGATCAAAAACATCTAAAACCCTAGAAGAAAGAACCTAAGACAATTTTAAGACCTACTTGCCTGTGGGGAAATTATGAGCTAAAGATTTTACTTCATGAAAATACATTAACAGCTACATGGCTAAAGATCAAAACGCCAATCAACCAAAACCTAAACCCACCTTACAGCTCGAGAAAAATGCACGACAAAGGATTATGATCTATACTGGAGAAACTACCGCCACATGTACTGGAACCACTGTCGTGCATATTGGAGTTTGAAAAACCACCACTGCATGTACTAGAGTGCAAGTGTTATTAAGGCATAATTAAAACTGGATTATATTATGCACAACGAAGGATTATGTTCTGTACTAGATTACATTCTCTTCGTAGTTATGGCTTTAATGTGAAAAGTTTATGAAGGGTTACGTTTTTGTATTTTAATAAATAATTACATTGATAGGTGTATATATTTTAGAATTTTGGGGTGGACTACTATTTATGCTTTGTCATCTACGGATGAGAATGAGACAAGTGTATGGTACAGATTGATTCTATGGATGTCTTCCAAAATTAAACGAGAATGAGACAAGGGTACTATCCATATTGATTTTATTGGTGTCATCCAAAATTAATAATTAATAATTTCAAAAAAATAAAAAAATAACTTAATTGCCATGTGATAAGTACAGTTAGTGATAGTTGTAAAAATTAAAATTAAACTTCAACTATTTGATTATTATATACAACTACGAGCTTAAGTTGGTCGATTATTAGATACAACTACTATCTTAACTCCAATGATTCTAGAACTATTAGATCAACATCAACCCTATTCACAGTTATATTGGATAACTATTATCTTAGATACAACTATTATTTTAACTCCAATGATTCTACAACTATTAGCTTATGGGTGTGTGCAAGAAGTTGAGAGACCTTTGTGATGCAATCCTAATTTTTGGAAACATGCTCATGATACATAAAAATAGAATGCGCTTACGTTATGTAATGCTTGGTTTGGTTAATCTTGAGCCTAACATGTCATATGACACATAGGTTAGGCTAGGAAAAATGTGCACGTGTTTTATAGTTATAAAATGCGTACGCGTTATGGAGAAGCAAAACGCGCACGTGTTATGGAGAAGCAAAATGTGCACGCATTTTGGAGAAGAAAAACATGCACGTGTTTTAGAGAATAAAAACATGCACGCGTTATGGAGAACCACAAAAAATGGTTTTAGTTCATGGCTAGTGAAATGAATCATTAGAGGAATTTTGGGGTCTAAAATGGGTCTCCTAAGGAAAATAATAAAATAATAGTTAAAATAATAAAATAATATTGATTAATTTCGGAGGAAGAAAGAAAAAAACTACTTTTTGTGTTCGTATTTTCGACATATCTCCCTGTGTTTTTACTCAAATTTCGATCGGAAGAGCTCGTTGGATGCGGAATTTGATTCTGCATCCAACGAGTACCCACACTACATACTTTTGACGGACCTCGCTACCCCAAAAATAAGAAATACCTGAAAAAATATGATGATAACATCATCATCACGTTTTTTCAGGTATTTCTTGTTTTTGGGGTAGTAGGGTCCGCCAAAAGTATGCAGTGTGGGTACTCGTTGGATGTGGAATCAAATTCCGTATCCAACGAGCTCTCCCAATCGAAATTTGAGTAAAAACACAATGAGATATGTCGAAAATATGAACAAAAAAAGTATTTTTTTTTAATGACAAATATGTCAATTCAACCATTATGGTTGACTTATTTTATTGAAATTCTATTGGTTCTTGAATTCCAACTCATAAAAACTTATTTTGGCACGTTTTCTTATAAGGCCCATTTTAGACCCCAAATTTCCTCTAATGAAAAACAATAGTTTACATCATCAAGACTTAGGACATATTGTAATATTTTAGCATCATCAAGAACAACATCACAAACAACCATGCCTAACCTCCCAAGAGCACAATTTTTCTTTGTGTTGTAATATGGAAACCATTAGGATGTTTGAAGAAATAAGTATGGGTCATAGTCCCTTGAGCATGCTTGAGGGAGTAAACTCAATAATTATGTCCTAAAGTTAGCTTTTAAGGCTTGAGGTCCATTAAAAAGGCATCGAACCTGCATATAGGACCTTCATATGTGATATTTTTCATCTAAGAGAGAATATGCAGTGCATTAGAATTCTCTTAGAGCTAGAAACATATATGTAGACATGGTTGAGGGAGTAAACCTATTCCTTAGGCCCCAAAGGAATCCTATAGATATATAGGGCCAAGAATAGCACCTCGAACAAACACACATAATATCTTAAGGGTATCCTAAAACTTTAAGTTGGGATATGGCCATGATTATGATTTTTTTAGCATTAGATATGGAGGATAAGGTGTTAGTCATGGTTACTACATAAAGCTTTAATTTTAGGTTGTAAACCAACTTTTAGGGCTCAAGGTCCACGAAGGACACCTTGAATCACCATAGATAACCTCTCATGTTGATGGTTTTGTTTTGAATGGGGATATGGGAACCATTAGGGGTTTCTAAGTACTGTGTATGTGTCTTGGGACCTTAGAAATAAAAAGGGAGGAAACCTAGGCCTTAACCCCTAGAAGATGCTTCTATCCATCTAGGGCCAAGAATGATGTGTTGAACAACCTCAATAGATCCTTCCATGGTTTCATTTAATTTGAAATGGGGATACTAGTTCCATTAGAACATTTTTAGCACTAAGTATAGATATTAGGCCCATTCACATGGGTAGGGGGGAACACTTGGTCCTTAGGCCTTAAAGGAAGTTAACCATTTAGGGACAAAATTGATGCCTCCAACCACCACACATGACATTGAAATTGAATCATTTGAATCTTAATCGGGATATGCATTTCGTCATCATTTCTTAAGTAGTAGGTATGCATCTCAAGGCCATGGACATGGTCAGGGGAGGAAACTATGGCCTTAGGCCCTAAATAAAGCTTATAGGCATCTAGGGAAAGAAAGGATGCCTTAAAGAATCACACATGGAATCTCATAGATATATTTGAACTATGAATATGGATCTTAGTAGAATTAGGTGGTTTGAGCAACATGTATGGGACCTTTGAGACATGATTGATGGAATATGTTCGTTCCTTAGGCCATAATGGAATATTTTAGGCACCCAAGTTAATTAACAATTCCTTGAAGCACCACAAATAAGCTACTCAAGGTATGCTTGGTCTCCAAGAAAATATGTACATGTCTTTAAGAGGTTTTGAGCATTAGATATGGTATTAAAACCTCAACATGGTAAAGGGTGGAAACCCAAGACTTGATCCCTAAATAATATTTTGGAATACATGGATACACATATGCCTTACTCACTATCCCTCTATGCCTTACTCATTGGCCCTCCCTACCTCTGTATTTCCATCTCTCACTATCTTTATGTGTATGTGTGTGTGTCTTTCCCTCTTGTCTCTCTCACAACCTCCCTCCCTCTCTCTCTATATCTATGTGTGTGTCTATGTCCCTCCTTCACTCCCCATCTCTCAAAACCTCTCTCCACCTTATTTATACCTCCCTCACTATCCCTCCCTACATCGGTCTCTCTCTATTTCTCCCCCCTCCCCCCTCTCTCGTTGTTTCTCACACCTCCCCCCCTCTCTCTCCCACATAGTCTCTCTCTCTCTATATGTGTGTGTGTGTGTGTGTGTCCCTCCCTCCATTAGAGGAAATTTGAGTTATAAAATGGGCCTCCTAAGGAAAATAATAAAATAATAGTTAAAATAATAAAATAATAGTTATTAATTTTGGAGGAAGAATGAAAAAACTATTTTTTTGTTCGTATTTTTGACATATCTCCCTATGGTTTTACTCAAATTATGAGTGGGAGAACTCGTTGGATGTGGAATTTAAATCTACATCCAACGAGTACCCACACTATATACTTTTGATGAACTTCACAACCTCAAAAACAAGAAATACCTGAAAAATGTGATGATGACATCGTCATCATGTTTTTTTAGGTATTTCTTAAATTTGGGGTACTCATTGGATGCAAAATTAAATTTTGCATCCAATGAGCTCTCCCTCTTGAAATTTGAGTAAACAAATAGGGAGATATGTCGAAAATATGAACAAAAAAAGTAGTGTTCTTTTATGACAAATATGTTGATTCAACCATTATGGTTGACTCATTTTATTGAAATTCTATTGGTTCTTGAATTCCAACTCACAAAATTTATTATTGGCGCATTTTATTATAAGGCCCATTTTAGACCCCAAATTTCCTCTAATGATGATTCCCCCTCTCTCATAGCCTCTCTCCACCTTCACTATACCTCCATCACTATCCCTCCCTCCACTACTCTCTCTTTATCACTCAGCCCTCCCCCCTCTCTCTCTATCGCTCACCTCCCCCTCTGTGTGTGTGTGTGTCCCCCTCCATTCTCTCTTTATATATCTATGTGTGTGTGTCAATCCCTCACCCACCCTCTCTCATAGTATCTCTCCACCTTCTATATACCTCCCTCACTATCCCTCCCTCCATATCACTCTCTATATCATTCACCCCCCCTCCCTCTTTGTTTCTCGCCCCTCCCTCCCTATCTCCCACAAAATCTATGTGTGTGCATGTCCCATATCTCATAATCTATCTCCACCTTCTCTATACCTATTTAACTATCCTTCCCTACATCTCTCTCTCTCTCTCTCTCTCTCTCTCTCTCTCTCAATTTCTCACCCCTCCCCCTCCCCCTATGTCACTCACCCATCCCACTCTCTCCCACATAATGTTTGTGTGTGTGTGTGTCTCCTTTTCACAAAAACCCGCTATGTCTATCCCTCTCTTTCCACCTTTTATTTACCTCCCTTTATCAATATCTCCCTCCCTTCTCCCTTGATTACGAGGCCTTTGTGCCATTATCCCTCTCTCTCTCTATCTCAAATTGTATCCTCCCTCCATATCTCTTTTCACCACCCTTGTCCATGTTTCTCTCTTTCACAACCTCCCTCTCTCTCCATCTCTCAACCCTCCACCTCCCGTCTTCAATGCCATCTCTCTCTCTCTACATGTGTTAACCTACCCCTTTCTCTCCTTGTGTCTATCCCCCCATCACCCCTCACACACACACACACCTTCTATCGCTCCCTCAATATATCTTTCCTTCACTCTATATACATCCCTCCATCTCTATATTATTGTCTCTCACACACTCTCCACATAATTCTCTCTCTCTCTCTCTCTCTCTCTCTCTCTCTCTCTCTCTCTCTCTGTTTTCAACTTATCCCTTCTCCTCAACCCCCTACCTAATTATGACCCCTATTCTTATTTTTATCACATCTCATTCCCATCTCTTCAATTCCCCCCTCCTTCACCTCTCTCCTCCAACACATCCTATTTCTCCTCGAATACTCCATATCCACCTTTCTATTCACCAATCCTCTCTCTCATCAAACCATCACCCACTTCCTCCCCTCCACCTTATCCTCCTTCATTACTCAAGTATCGTGAACTACTTCTATCCCTATATGTCTTCAACACCTCTTCTCCTCCTAATAATTCTCTCAATCCCTACTCCCCTTCACCCTTGTAACCCATAATGTTCACATTCCATTCATCTTTCACCACTTGAATTTTCAACATCCTCCTAGGACCTTGACCCTTCCCCACCCCTTCTCAACTATTAACCATCCCCACTTTAACTTCCAACATCTTCCTAGTCCCTTGACCCTTCCCCACTCCCTCTCAACTCTTACTCATCCCCACTTGAACTTCCAACATCCTCGTAGGCCCTTCACCCTTACACACCCCCTCTAAACTATTATCCATACATTTGATATATTACACATAGTGCTATATTTTTAGCTCTACAAAACACGTACTCGTTGTCGAACTACATAACGAGCGTGCATTTTATAGTTCTATAATGTGCATGCGTTTTCCAATTCTACAAGGGCAAGAGATGTAATTTGAATTTAAACATGCCAATTCACTTTCTCGCATGTCACCAATATTCCTATGTGTATGGTTTGGAGTGTGCTTTGGTAATACAAAACTTGTGCTATCGTATATGATAAACCATAGCTAATTGGGAATCTCTTCCATTTTCTAAAGAAGTCATTGTTTACGCACTTGTTATAGTATGCCACACACAATCATTTTTGACGAAATATTAAACATAAATAGCATTTTTTTGTAGATTCTAAATATGTAATTTTTATTTAAAAATATTATATTTTCCTATTTTTTCAATTTCTATTGTGTCCTAACTCCTTAACTCAAAAAACATGTTAGTGTTTTTTCCATAAAATTTTCAATTCTTAATCATTTTAAAAAGAAATTAAATGGTGCACTAGAAGAAACCGACTTCTACATTCTATAAAAAATGCATTTCCTGATTATTTCTTTAAGACCTTCAAAGGCCGCACCCACAAAAGATGTACCATTTTCGAGGAATGATCACTTAGATAATTATAAAAAAAAAACTAAAAATTACTAGTTTTATTTTCAAAAAATAGCACTGCACTAGTACTATATGTTCTCTACATGCCTACAAATTGTTTTATCCTGAAAGAATCATTTAGGCCCTCAAAGGATGCACCCACAATAACATATACCTTATCATTTTCCTAAAAAATAAAAAAGTGGCTATTAGAAAAAATGAAACTTCACATAGTTATAAAAATTTTCAATACATAAACCTTATATATTTGGAAACATGATTCAATTTCCTACATTTAATCTTATTTACTCAAACCAAGACATTTTGTGTAAGTATCTCAAAAAATACAATTAAGTTGAGGGATGTCTAATTTTTCATTTTTCTATTACATCTAATGTGCCAAAAGTGACCCTCATTAGCTTGCGCCCACCCTTAACTTCAACTCTAATCACGTAAGGCTTAGTCCTAGTACATTTGGCATCTAGTAGTCTAGCTAATGTGCATTCATGTAAGATTCAGACTCCTAATAAAATCGTTCAAAGTCCTAATAAACTCCTCCAAACTCCTAATAAACTCTTGCATCTCGTAGTTTGGCATCTAGCTAATATACAGATAGTATTACATGTTTAGGTTTTCCATATAGATATAATTAGGTTTTCTATTTTTTAGAGGTTAGAATGTTACTATTTATCCCTACATTGACCACCAACTTGTACAATGGTTAACACATTTTGGCATTAATATTACAAGTGTTCAATGCAGTCAAACCAACTAAAGGAAGAAAACCATGGCTTTGAACACTAGCCTGCTATGTCATCTTCGAGCTCCATACAGGAGCTAAGTATTCCATTTTTCCCAAGCTTAGACTCTGGAAAGACCGTGTCTCTGAATTCATGGAAAACATCACAATCAATGGGAATTCATCATTGCTACTAAATCAAGGTCGAGGGACATGGATTTTGGGTTCTATTGTGGTTTTCAAATGCGTATTGTTGCTTCCATCGCATGTGGGTTTCTCCTTGTTGTTCATGTAGTTTACTGAACCGAAATTATCTACTTGTAGTTTGGACTCATGGCCATGTCTAATGTATGATCCTATTAACATCTTATACTAGAGCTAAGGAAGAGATATGAAGCAAGCACAAGTATGATTTACATTTAGGAAAATATTCTCCATTCCATTGATGAAATTAGGGCAGAGATATGAGGCACCCATCGATGGAAAATATTACCTCAAGCCATGGCTATTTTATAGAAAACAAAATTCCACTTTTAAGCATTGTGTATAAGTATGAAATAAAGGGCCAAAGGGCCAATGAATATACACATAGATACACAGAGATAGTCAAGGTAGACCTACCCATGAATATACACAGAGATATGTAGAGATTAGGGTTTCTACATGAATATAAATGTATTTCATTCTAAGCATTGTGCATATATTAGGGTTTCTATATGTATATGTTTTTCTCATCGATGAAAAAGTTACACTTAGCCTTTTTGTAATAGTGGTTGTTTTAATTGTCCCACAAAGATTATATGTAGAGAGGATAGACTTTGGCATCAAGATAGTAGAGCATGCACGATTGAATATCAAGGATTTTTTAGTTATATGTAGTTAACATATATGCGACTCTTATGGATTTGAGGATTATTCTCTCTTATAGGTTTTGAAGAATATGAGGTATGTTGATCCACCCAAGTTTTAAAACTAAGTATTTCTGAGAAGAAGTGGTTGGTGGAGATATTACAGTGGATTGTGAATACAGGAGAGGCTTACGATCAAGATTTGTCTTTGAATATCAATACCTTTTTTCCCAACCACTATAAGTAAATTTAGGAAATTTTTCTAGCATAAATGTTTGAATTATGTGTCATATTATCTAATGAAATTACAACCCTATAAAGATCATGATCAGTTTATTTTTCCAATCTCATCTTGAAAGTGTTTCCATATGCGATTTTGAAGGATTACCTTATACCTCTAAGATCAAGTGATTTCTTATTTTATTGGATCTACTCATCATGCTAAATAATTCCGGATATTTAGAAAAGAATTCAAATCTCTTTCTTTCCTCATAGTCTCTTAGATTCCATTGTATATCTATGGCCCCATCTGCACAATATGGTTATGTGATCGAGTGTTGAAACTCATTATCTATTAGTAGATCCTAGATTTTATGTATAGAAGTGTCTTATTGATCTCTTAGAACATGTTCTTTCTATGTTACCACGTGTACAAATAGTACCTACAATATGCCAATAAAATTTTGCAACTGAGTAACCACTGGGTGGATTTTGGTTCCTATTGGATCTTGGTAGTGTCAGTTGTCTACAGTTTGATTTATATTTTATAACCAAATGTTTCTTTCTAGGTTACATAAGCATGAAGTAACCTATAAGGAGGAGAAACAAGGAGGATAAATGCATTTAAACCTTCTAAATCTCGACATGCCCCATAAGATCCTTCATGTGAAACACCCACGTCATCAAATCCTTCACATAGATCTCGTGTATGACCTTTGCAAGTATTAAATTCTTAGTAATTTTCCTATGCTTTGACATGTGTGATCCTCTCCACTCAAATTCGGTGCAGTGACGTAATTCATTGATCATACTACCTCTGGAGTAAAGTGTAGTGATGATCGTGAGAACTCCTAAAACAAAGCAAGTGCTCATAAATTCCACTACCATCTATGTTTATTCATCTATGAACAATAATGGTACAAGTGTATTGTTCCCATTGGTTCTATGGTATTCGTCCAAAATTCATTATTAATAATTTCAAAAAAATCAAAAATAGCTTAGTTAACATCTAATAATTACAACTAGTGATAGTTGGAAAAATTCAACTTTAACTTCAACTATTCGATTATTAGATACAACTATGAGCTTAATTCCATTGATGATACAATTATTAGCTTAATGTCAACTCCAGTCATGACTTTTAGTTGAATTACAATTGTCGATATATTAACTTTTAAATTAATTATTAGATAAAACTATTAGTTGGAAAAATTAAACTTCAACGCCAACTATTCTATTATTAGATACAACTATTTGATTAATTAAGTCGATAGGCTTATATATATTAGAATTTTTGGGTTGACTACCATATATTCTTTTTCATATATGAGCTAAAATGAGACAAGTGTGTTGTCCATTTATTCTACGGGTGTCGTCAAAAATTCATAATTAAAAATTTCAAAAAAATAAAACAATATATTAGATAACATAAGTAAAGTTCATGATAGTTGGAAAAATTAAACTTCAACTTCAACTATTCGATTATTAGATACAACTATTTGATTATTAGATAAAACTATGATCTTAATTCCATTTATTATACAACTATTATCTTGACATCAAATCCAATAATGAATTTTACTTGAATTGCACTTCCTAATATATTAATTTTTAAATTACATATTAGATACAACTATTAGCTGAACTCCAATGATTATACAACTATGATCTTAACTTCAACTCTAATCATCGTTATATTGGATAACTATTGACTTAACTATCAGATATAACTGAACATTAGATACAACTATTTGCTTAACTTCAACTCTAATTGTGGTTATATTGGATAACTATTATATTAACTATTAGATAGTTATTAGGTTAACTCAAATAGTGATACAACTATTAAATTAAAACGTGGTAACAAAAACCTATTAGATGTGTGTAGTTGTACTCTTGACTCCATCTCATAGTGTGAAACATTGAACTTCTTTGTTGTGAAACCATGCACCTCCCACTAAGCTTTCCATTTAACAATGTAGCATCATGAGAAAAATAGCTTAGGTAATGTACTCCTAGGGTAATAGGCTCAATTCAATTTAAAACCATGTATTAATAATTTATTATAAATATCAATGTGTCAAATATATACCTCTCGGCGTATTCCGAACATATTAATCTTATTCATATGGTTGTTTCTAGTAAATGTTATATGATCTGTCCCAGATAGTTTGAAGCGCATGTTTCAGCATTGGCATAAAAAGTATAATGGCTCCTTCATCAACAATATTGTCCTCGAGTGGGCTAGAATTCCATCCCCAAATACCTTTGTTAGAATGTCTAGTAGGCTAGAAATAGGGTCATCATCCAAGAATAAATGGAATCTGTGACAGTAATAGTGACCAAATCTCATGGCATGATGGTTGGGGCAATAAAAATAAAGGGAATATTTAATGATAAATATCATATGATGGACACTTAAGGAAGGAATCCGCTAGATTTCCCTCTATCTAGGGAATCTATTAGGGTAAAATCAATCAAAGTCTGACTAACTATGGACTAACTCAAGAACAAAACTAGAAAATAATGAAACGTTAAGGTTAGTTCATGGAATGGATAAGTCAACAAGATAAGTATTATCTACAATTTCATGAAGCATCCAAACAAAAACCCAAGGGTGGCATATGCAAGGGGATTCTTGTTGACCTCATAGGAACTCGATAAATTAGTTGTTTATGATGTCTATTGACTACTTGAATCAATTAATTAGAGGATTATGATTTCCTTCAATGCTTCAAAATCCCCTCCTCATCAAGTATGAGAAATCAAACCATGTTTGGGGACTCTACAATTATCATTCAATATATGAACAATAACATTATCCATAAGGATAAGATCTCATGAAAATATTCAAATAACAAGGAACTGAAGTAATTTTCTTTTGATTCCATCACATCCTCCACTCTTTTAATTGTGAGCAGGTTTGCCTAGCCATTCTAGCCACAAAAGGTTTCGAAAAGTATCTTTAAAAAATGGGCTTACTTCATTCGTTCTGATCCTATATCCCATATGTCATTTTGTTTCCTATGAATTTGTAATTACATGTGAAAGGGACACATCACATATGAGTTAACTCCCACATAATGAGGGATGACATAGTGAGGAGCATCCCATCATCACAACTTCTCTAGACCTTGTGCTCTTTAGGCTAGACCTTCTTCTCTCTAGGTTATCTTGTAATGGATTCTTAGACCTTCTTCTCTCTAGGTTATCTTGTAATGGATTCTTGCATTAGAGATGCATATGTTATTACCACTTGTTCCTATTTGTATGAATTGTCAGTTATGGTATTCCTTGTCAGGACTTTATAAATAACTTTTGTATCTTTGTGCATTTGAGAAGTCTAAAAACCTATCGGTATTTTAGTTCTCGTTGATTAATGAAACATTATTTTTGGGGGGGATTTTTGAGTTGTAGGTGGTTAATAAATATTTATGAAATTATTAGAATGCCTCTTTGGAGGTTATTATTCTCTGTAATGTTCTACCCAAATGGTATATTGAAACATTACCCCATGAAATATATAATAGGGAAACAATACCATACACTCCACTCGTATGTGTGATCTTTTTCACCAACCTATCCTTTTTCAAATTTATACATCTAAGTGCTGGTAAGACTTTCTCATGCCACGTTTGTGGGCTACATTATAAACAAGTATTATTGTGACATGGATAATAGTCTCTTCCGATACCATCAACAAGACATATAATAAATTCTAAGGTTTAATAGGAAGTATGACCTCACAAAGGAAACAACACCTCAATATTATCTATTAAAATATAAGCACATGAGATTGAACACATTCAATATTTCCAAACAAAATTATAATGAACATTACATTAAAAAAAAATCAATATTTGGAAGACGAGTATGCTTGTTTGAAAGGCATGGTTTCATAAGATGAGTATGCTTGTTTGAAAAGCATGGTTTCATAGCTTAGTAAATGTTTCTTTAATGATATATCAAATCAAATCTTAATGGGATCCTTTACAATGGAACAAAATGAAGAGAAAAACAATTTATCAACCTCAACATGCCATTGAAGTGGACAAGCTAAAAATAAGCCACCTTAATCAATCTCATCAAGATGAAATGATAGCCAAATTTAACTTTACATAAATCTTGTTTAGTATGCGTTGCAATTGTGTGTTGTTGTTAATAGTTTTTTTCAAGTCACATACCACTTACGAAACAATCGTGTATTATATACGGAGTATAAGTTTCTTAGGATAAGATATATTATCATCACTACAACAAAAACGATTTTGGACTATTGCAAGCTTGACTCCTTTTTTTGTATTACCAAGTTGTTCAAATTAGTTGCAACTCTATTTAATAAATATACACACATCAAGAGCATTTTATGTGAATATTTTTAAGAAAAACATTAATGAACAAACATGGAAAGAACCCCTTTTTTGTACTAGGGAAATTGGCAACTAAGATGGGGTTGGTACTAGTGTGACACGGGGTCCAAGGGTCCAATCCCATCCGCTACCACTATACCCCTAGGTGCATCCATATAGTTTGCAAGCATGGGGAACAAGTAAGTGAGGGGGTGTTTTGAACTCATGATGATGCAGGAGCATCCTACTCTCCATCCAAGTACAAGTTCAATGATTGGATCACATGTAGAAGGGGTCCTCATTTTTTGAATTAATAGTCCTTGAACTATTATATTGTATAGTAAACCTTATGTTTAAATGTGATTCTCGATGGATGATGAGTCATTTAGGTGAGTCACTAGGTGAATGAATGATTCATAGAGTCAAAGCATGAGTCATCTAACAAATCCCTCATCTACTGGCAGCGAGTCATTGGATAGGCTTAAGAGTTTTCCTTAATTAGAATTAGTTATCAGATTGTTGAGTGTATTGATGATATGAACCCGAATTGGTTCATGAATCCTATTGTATATATTATGTAATCCTTCAAGGAAATAGAAGGGAGGTAGAAAAACTATGTTAATCTTGCTAAGGTGTATCCAAACAAATTTAAACTAGGCCAAGATAGCTGGTTGTGGTTGTACCAGACTAAGAGGATGAGAACATAGATTCTAGATCGATGTGAATGTACAAATTCCTTATATTGAGTAAAAGAAATGCTATTTTGGCATATATTTGTGTAAATGCAGTTCTATATGAATTGAATGATTGATTAATCTTTGTTAATGGTGGATAGATCGATGTGTGTCATATCCTGAAATTAGGGTATTTGAGAATGGAAGGTTACAGAGATTATTTGATGGATGTATGTGCGTGAAACAAATGAGTGAAACTTATTTCATCGATCATTGAGAGGATCGATGTTGTAATTGATGTGTTTGTTGTGTAAACCTTGGATCGATGCCTAGATTAATAAATTTGCACAGTTGCATGTAGAATGAAGCTATGGAAGCTATGGACAGATCCAGTGAAGAATATCAAGTCCAGAAGAAGGTAGATCGAGTTGATTGATCAATCAATGCAATATTGCAGAGATTACATTCAATTCATTTGACCGAGATTGGATGATCCAGATTAAAGGAGAAATTATGGATCAACGGTGGGAAAAGATTCACGAAGTGAACTTGCACGAGATATAAGAGATCTAGAAAGTTAAAGTGAAGTTCCGTAGGTGATAGAAGATAGACAGATGAGATAAAAGATGTAAGAAATCGACTACTCTCAGAAGTTGCAGAAATAGATTTGTGGAAGGAAATTGCGGAAGCCCATTTAAGGAAAAGTTGAAGGTGCGTCCGTAATCTGCAATCCACAACCCGACTATAGAAAGAGACTTGTAGATGAAAAATTGTGGAAGCTTAATTTTGGGAAAAGTGGGAAGGTGGATCCACAATCCGCAATCCGCAATGCGATTACGGAAAGGACCATTGTGGAAACATAATTACAAAAGTTAGTTTTGGAAAACTGGAAATTGCACACCTGCAATCCACAATTGTGGAAAGGATATCACAGAAAGGAGATTGCAAAAAAAAAGTTGCAGAAACTCAGTTACAAAATAAGTGTTTTGGATAGAATTAGTTAAGGTTGATTCAGACATGCAGAACAAATATTTGGACGAGAAGCCAAATTTAGAGGTTTGTTAAATGTAGAGAAAACTAAATCCTGGGGAAAGCAGTTTGGATATGGAATTTTGGGGTTCCCCTCTGCATCATGTGGTCTCAAAGAAAGAAGAGCTTGTAGGTTGAGTGCTTTGCATCAAGTGAGATATTAGAGCATAAGTTTGACAAGTTTCTATGAGTACTCATGCTGATACCATCAAGTGGTATCAGAGTAGAAAAAGAATTCCACGTGACGTTAGCAAAGTATAGAATATTCTGCATGAAGATGGTTAGAGCTCAGGTCAAAGCGAAGAGGTAAATCAAATTCTGATTTTCAATTTATGTTAAAATTGAAGACTAACAATTGTGTTGAGAAGGTTGGTCAGGTTAGAGTAGTCAAAATTGATTTAAATAAAGAATTTCATAGAGGGATATGTTTTCAGATAACTATACAAGTGGAAAATCCTTAAAGGTATGGATTGATTAATGTTTTATTTAACTCTAGTTATAAGAATTTGTTGAGAAAAACAGGAAATGTTTGACAACAACAATGAAAAGTAGAGGAGATGTATCAGGGATAGTTTTATTCTTGATGGAGATTTTTTGAACTCATAGAGGAAAGAGAAAGTAGTGGAAGAACCTAAGGATCCAACAGAGGTTGGACAAGAAGGGAACAAGTTGAATTTTCTCAGAGGAGAAGTGGATCTGTAGAATCCAAGAGGAGGAAATGAAGCTTCTCAACAGGTTCTAGAGGAGAAGAACCAAGGATACCAAAAGGACAAGCTCAAGGAGAGATAGATTGTTGAGGTATAGTAACAGGTATGAAGACTTGCGGAGAGGAGGATTGGGAGTAGTCCACAAGTGAAAAAGATGAAGTTCAGAAAAGAAAATAAGATGGAGATTATGACTACTGTAAGTCATTGCAAAGGTTCAAAGAAAATCCATAGCAGAATAAAATATGTCGAGGTAGAAGACATGAACAAGATAAGTCAAGAGGAGTATGACATAGAATTAGTTGGCATAGGATTGCAACTTATTCCTTAGGAGATGCTGCTACATAAATAGGACCAAAGGTATGGTTGGATCATGAAAATGAATTTAAGATGGAATTCACTACAGGTGAAGCTACATAAAAAAATGTTTACTAGACTGAAGGAAGAACTCAATATAGTTGAGTTTTAGATGGATGTTTTGGTATGTGAACCAGAACATGGCCCATTGTTGGGAGAAGTTGTGTGTGAGGATGCATAAAAAGGAGAGACTAGCTGAAAGTCTCATGGATTCTGTAAAGATTAAATGTCAACTTTTGGAGGAGATGATTGTGAGGCCAAATGCGATCAAGAGGTCTTATGTTTTTGAGACCGATGATTTTTTTGTGATTACAAGATTTGTTGCAGATGATAGGAAGTCTTTTGAAACTTTCTTCAAATTTTATGAAATCAAATATGATGAAGAAAGTCTCTCAAATGAGGAAAGGTATGAAGTATTGCAACAAAAGGAACTCATTGATGAGTTTCTTGATGGAGGAACACAGTCAATTGGAGATGATTTGAAGATGAAGGAAGAAAAATAAACGTGCAAAGACATTTCTATAGGGAATAATCAAAATTACATTATTGTGAAGGAAAACATTGAAGAGTCCTTCGACTGTCATGAAGTCTGAAGGAAATAATATGTTCTTTCTATAAGAATGACAAAAGAATATAATCTTTTTATAGTAAGAGATGAGATGGTATCCTATGAATATTGCATGCATCTTGGAGCTTAGACTGTTGAATAAATTGATGATGGTGAAAGTTTAATGTTGTGCTCATACCAACACAACACGAGGGTGTCATAGGAAATATCAACAGGGACTTCAGAGTCTCATGTTTTTGAAACTGATTGTTGGTGTGTGTTTGTAGGTATTGAAGAAAGTGAAGAAAAACAAAGGAAGAAATATGTCATCACAAAGGGAGAGACCATATTGTCTCAAAAGGGTGATAAATACCTAGAAGAACTTGTTGTTGTAGAGTTTCCTAATAAATACAAAGAGAAAATTTCTAACCTCAGAAAGTATGATGAAGAGTTAGAAGATTGGTTGATCAAACCAAGGATCCATAAAGATGATTGCTCAATGCTTGATTGCAGCATTGAAAAAGAGCAGATCGAAGGTCGAAACACTGAATTTTCATGTAAGCTAGTGGATCACAATGGAGAATCAAGAGAACCACAAGAGTTTCATAACAAGAAGATGTAAGTGTAGCAGCTAAAGGATAGACTAGACATGGAGATTGAATAACTAAGGACGCTTATGGTGTAGGTGAATTAGAGAAGGCATGAAGAAAGAATGGAGATTTACATCATCATAGAAAAGAAGAAAAACAATAATAGAAGACAGATGACAAAGGAAGATTGTAGAATCAAGGCTAGTGGAGCATTCCAACAGAAAATGTGGAAACCAAGACAATTGAAGATGACAAAGATAAAACAACATGATGAGATGAATGACCAACTACAGAACAAATTTTGGGATCCATACATATTGAATACTGAATATTATGACGAGGAGATCATATTTCTTTCTTCTTGGGGATTCTGATGTAGGAGCATCATGCTCTCCATCCAAGTACAAGTTAAATGTTTGGATCAGACCTAGAAGGGGTCCACATTTTTTGAATTAATAGGCCTTGAACTATTATATTAAACCTATGTTTAAATGTGATTTTAGATGGATGATGAGTCATTTTGGTGATTTAATAGGTGAATTAATGAGTCATAGATTCAAAGTGTGAGTCATGTAACAAATCGCTCATCTAATGGAAGAAAGTCATAGGATAGGATTAAGAGTTTTCCTTAATTAGAGTTAGTTGACAGATTGTTGAGTGTATTGAGGATTTGAACATGAATTGGTTCATGAATCATGTTGTATATATTATGTAATCCTTCGACGAAATAGAAGGAAGGTAGCCAAACAATGTAAATCTGGATAAGGTGTATCCAGTCAATGTAAATATGGCTAAGGAGTGGCCAAACCAATGTAAATCAATCCAAGATAGCTGGTTGTGGTTGTACCAGACTAAGAGGATCAAAAAATAGATTCTAGATCAATGTGAATGTACAAATTATTTACATTGAGTAAAGGAAAGCCTATTTCAACATATCTCTATGTAAATACAGTTCTGAATAAATGTATGAATATATGAATTGAATGATTGATTAATATCTGTGAATGGTTGACAGATCTATGTGTTATAGCTCAAAATGACACTTCTTTTCCTGTGACCACTTTCCCATGATTCCGTCGCATGTCAACATTTCCATGACGACACTTCATGAAAGTCATTGAAAGTCACTAAAAAAACACCTATCTTGGAGGACCCGTATATTGCGTTTTGTAACTCTGTTTGACCTCATTTCTACACTGTTGGAAAGGTATTTCAGTTAGCTAAAACTTTCCAGAAGACACCAAAGTCTGAAAATGGCTAGAAATACCCTTAAAATGTGTTTTTTTGTGTATTCGAGACTCTCCTTAAGGAATAGTCGCGAATCATACGTGAGTTTTCATGTTTTACAAGTCGTGAATGTCTGTATTTGTGGGTTGCTCTTGTTGAAACTTGTGGATCATTCGCGGGTTGCCCTACTTCATACCCAGGAATATGCCTCTTAACATAAAAACATAAAAACATGCCTTTTGAGTTAGTTTGGGTAGTTATGCAACTGACTCCATCAGTTGTAACCACTTTGTCTTCGCCCCTAACTCTTCCTTTACCATATAAATAGAGGTAGGGGGGGTCCATGAGAGGGGACTTCAATTTATGCATTGTTATGCTGGAGGAATCAGGACTCTCTTTGCCCACACCTTTGCCCTGGAGGTCTTCCCCTTGTGTTGCAGAGCTTGGAGGCTGAGTTCTTNGATTCCAAAATTGAAGAGAATGTATACTTGTACTTGTTTTCAAGATTAATAAAGATGTGATGTCCTTCTTCTTCCCAAATCATTGTTCAATGTGTGCTTTAATCTCTGTTTATGATCATATTATAATGTTATTCAGATCATTGTTTCATATTCATTCGATTATCATTGTCTTATATGTGGTCATAATGGCTTGAGGAAGGTATAATTCGTTTTGCAGGTCTCTTGGAGCGAGAGGAGCAAGAAGAGGATTGAAGAGAAAGCTTGGACCGGCCTTCAGTTAATCAGGTGTGGACCTTTCTCATCTCTGATCTTGTTTATATATACTTGCTGAACATTGTGCATCTCTCTTTCAACCCCAGTACGTTGATGGCCTCTTAAACGCTAGCCATAGGACACTTTCCTTTACAACACTATGTTTGTCATATCATGAAATTAGAGCATTTGAGAATGGAAGGTTACATAGATTGTTTAATGGATATCTGTGCATGAAACGAATGAGTAAAGCTTATGTTATCGATCATTGAGAGGATTGACGTTTTAATTGATTTGTTTGCTGTGTAAACCTTGGATTGGTTCCTCGATGAATAAATTTGTAGAGTTGCATGAAGAATTAAAATATGGAAGCTATGGATAGATACATAGAAGAAGATCAAGTTTGGAAGAAGGTAGATCAAGTTGATTGATCGATATTCTGATCAATCAATGGAATATTGCAGAGATTACATTCAATTCATTTGACAAAGATTGGACAATCGATATTAAAGGACAAAGAATGGGTCAGTGGTGGGAAAATATTCACAAAATGAACCTGCATGAGAGATAAGAGATCCGCAAAGTTAAAGTGAAGTTTCATAGGTGATAGAAGATCGATGGATGAAATCAAAGCCACAAGATATCGATGACACTCAGAAGTTGTGGAAATAGATTTGAGGAAGGAAATTGCAGAAGTCAATTCGGGAAAAGTTTAAGGCACACCCATAATCCACAATACACAACCTGATTGTAGAAGGTAAATTACGGAGGCCTAATTTTGGGAAAAGTGGGAAAGTGGATCTGCAATCCACAATCCGCAATTCGATTGCGGAAAGGACCGTTGCAGTTGCATAATTGTGAAATTTAGTTTTGGAAAACTAGAAATTGCACACCCGGAATCCGTAATCCGCAATTGCGGAAAGGATCTTGCAGAAAGGTTGTTGCAGAATCTAAGTTGCAGAAATTGAATTGCAGAATTGAGTTTGTAGAATAATATTTGCAGATTGAATTATTTGAGGCTGATTCAGACACACAGAAGAAATATTTTCCGAGAAGCCAAGTTTAGAGGTTTGTTAAATGTAGAGCAAAATAAATCCCAGGGAAAACCACTGGGATATCATGTTTTGGAGTTCCCCTTTGCATCACATGACCTCTACTACAACATATCATTCTATTTCCAAGTGAATCACTAGTCGATCTATACCCCTACCATCTCAGAAGAGTTTTGTTAAGTGAAAGAAATTACCTACTATTTATGGTCATTATAAAGAGATTACATAAAAAAATTATGTTGTTTATTTTAAGCTGTTTACTATCATGTTGAATTTAGTTGCATTTTTAAAATTGAACAGAATGATTAGCATAAAGTGGCGTGCTAGTGAACTTATATAGAAAAAACCATTGCATAATAATAACAAATCACTAGGGCAAGTACCTTTTTGCACTGGTGTACATTTTCTTTGAACACACTAGTGCTACATTTACTTAAAAGAAACAAAGAAATGAAAATGCTCAAAGACACTTCTTCATTTTCTGTTTGGTGAATAGTGCCGAGTGACATTCCAATGAAATAGATATATTTTATTTCTATTTTTTTAATTTCATTATTCATCAGAAATTGAAATATTTTTTTATACTATTCATATAATTTTAATTTTAACTATTGCATTCTGATATTTTGTTTGGATTAATTTGGTTTTTCCTAAGTTTTTAAATTTTTGCATCTATTGTAATATTTAGTCATCCATATATTTAATTAACGATGTTACATTTCACAACAACTTGAACATTGTAATGGAATAAGAAAATTTATTCTATTACATGGAATAGTATGCCCTTTTCTATACAAAATGGGACAACATAAATTCCACAATAATCAAAATTTCAACATGCACATAGGTATTAAATTTATTGGTAACCTGTTGTCTTTCAATTGGGACACTATGTCAAGTACATTATACAAGATGTTTGATTTCCATAAACAAATATTTCAAAATATACAAGATCTTGCATTAACATCAAAATCTAACGATCATCATTCTTCGTTGGGATTGTTGCAAGTGCTCACACTACTTGCATGACTAAGGTTATATTTTACCATTTTTTTGTTGATTGCCTCAATTTCTTTTCTTATTCTTCATCTTCAACAAAAAAACATAAAATTCAAGCGCAATGAATGTATCTACATTGATGGGAGTATTGAAAATTAAAATATATTATATACATGAATGTAAATTGAAAAGAAATGTACCATAGGAAGTACCGATTCTTGATTGATACACATTCTTTCAAAACCAAATATCATGCCTTCTCTCAACGACTCTTCTATTGGCTCCACTCCATACTTTGTTTCCTTTAATTTTTATAGTCTATAACATTATAGATTTAATATAAATAATTTATGTTGTTCCATTAATTATAAAATGGGAGAATTAAAACAACATAGACACTTACATATTCGAAAAATAGTATTTTATATGGAAACATATTCTCAACAACCCTTACTTAATCCAATGTAAATCCATTTGTCTTCTGCCTCTTATTTTTATGTTAACAGATGTTTCAAGACATCAAATGATGTTTGGTTTAAAAAATTTAAAATATAAAGATCAAAACAAATATGAAATATTAATCTCTTAAAAGAAAATCACAACTACTCACAAAATTTTCTATCCACCCCTTTTTAACTTGTCATACTATGTTATATGCTTAATGGGTTTCAGTTTCTATTCTTTTATGCAACAATACAATGGAAATTAATATTTTTAAATGATAAATTAATGAACTACATGTACATAATCGAAGATTTCAATGGTTTGATACATTTGAAGCATGTTTCTATTGAGATGGCTCCTCCTACAATGCAATTATATTTATTTTGTTGACCATCTCCTTGTACACTTTTTTGAACATCCCTAGTAGCATTCATTCATACTTTCGGATTTTCATAATCTTCCTAAAAATTTAAAATAACATTAAAATATTTTTATAGTGATATGAAAAATAAAGATAATAGAATTAATATTAATAAAAAATTTCTTTGTAGTAGTAGATGCATATTATATATAAATATGTTTAGGAATATTACTTTTTGAATGATTCTTTTTTGTTGACGTTACATCATTTTTTTATTGCAAGTCTTGCATGTTTCATTGACCATTGTCCTTGAAACACCTCATGTAGTTTAGATATATTCTAATTATTGGAATCATTATATTCATTTCTCTATTGTAATTAGAAATTATGTCTATACATTCTTTTCACTATATCCCTCATATTTTTATAAAAAAGTTTCCCCTTTCGTTATATTCTGACACCACTCTAGATGAGATAAGGCCTAGTTAATCATCATTTACATACTCCATATTTTTTTTCTTATGATGGCATGTCCTTCTTATGTTGTCATTCCCTACATAAAATTCAAGATAAGTGAATTACATTTTTTGAGACACATTATTGAATATTCTTAAGTAACGTATAACTAAAAATTCAAGAAAAAAATTATATTGATTACTTTTGATTCACCTGATTCATCCCTTTGCAACTTCTCCATCTAGGTTTTATGCTTTTCTAAACTTACATTACAAAGAATCTTGTCGTTTTTCCTTATGTTTTGTCTTTCAATGTCCCCCATTAACTAATACATATTAGTTAAAGAGTTCGTAGAGGAAGATGGTACGAAAAAACAAATACAATAGAAGTGTGTGAGTGCTAAATATAAAAAATGTGTGCATGCTCCTAAAACCACTCACATGCCTTTGGTCTGACAATTACCGAACCTCCACTAAGGAAACCACGTGGACACAAAATCAATCACACATTATTAACATGTGCACATTTCAAATAAACAAATTTTTTATGAACGTGAGAATGTTATTAACGATCATGCTCTATTGATGTGTGCATGCTATTAATGTCCATGCGATAATAACATGTGCACATTTCTATGCATTGTAAAAATTGTGTAGAGGCCCATTTCAGCCTTATTTTGACTTGATTTTGTTGGCTGAGAATGATTTCCAAATGCTTAAGATGGAAAGTGTGCACACATCTAAACTTCCTAATCCTCCAACCAAACTCTAGGTAATATTTAATCTCTAAATTTCATTTAAACTATTTTTTCACTTATTTAATAAAAAATACATTGTAAACGTTGTAAAACATGAACTAAAATTTAAATAAAATCATATTTTTTAAATTTAAGATTGTCTCTCCTCCATCACGATGTTTGGAAACTAAGAACCAGACCCCCCAAAAAATGACCTTAATAATAACCCAAGCACACAAAAGCTCAAACTCAATCCCAAAGTAAACAGTAACCTCGAAGAGAACACAACCATACAAATCCAAATTAACCAACATTTAAACTTGTTAAAGACATTGGTTCAAGAGCTAAAAATCATAAGGGAACCATTGGGACTATTTTTAGCCACTACCCTGAACAAAATTAGTGCCTCACTTTACACTTCTTATGGTATTACTAAATAACAAATCAAATATTTGAACATCTCAAAACAAACAATAGTTAGTCTTTTCATTGACTTCCGGACCAACCAACCCCTCGATCCATGCAAAAGGAACCTTTTGATGGATTAGTGCACATACAATCCATGGAAACAAAACTTGATGATTTGATGGTTTATAGTTTTTAATAAGCTTCCTTGAAACAATATGAAGGTTCCATTATATTTTCATAAAAAACTATATGCAAATTTTGTGTTGGGTATACTCGTCAGCTACTTGAACATTACTAAGTTTTAGGGGGTTGTTCTTGGATCTATGAGAAATTTACCCACCACAAGGAATAACCAAACGAGAGAGCCACATAATACTATGTGTATTCCTAGCCCTTCCCCATAAACCCCTTAGTTATTGAATCTCCTAGATGAGACTATCACTGCCTTGGCATCATCCAGGCATGACCCATTAGAGTAGTACAGAGAACCATCAATTGTTGGTCCTTAACACCCCAATAGTTATGGACCATCCATGGCATATAGTGGAGATAATGATATAATAAAACTCAAAACATTATTCCATTAGTGCATTCACTGCAACCATATCTACCATGGTCCTATGGAGGATCTTGTATGAGACACTTTTATGTTTGATATTTGTAAATGGTTGAGTATATTTTCAACTTTACATTTAACAATTGCTAGATAAACCTTGCGTAGGGTATTTAATACATAACAAATTTTTTGCATGTATGGTTTTTCCAATATGAGACAACATAGTCAAGGTGGGAGGGAATTACTCCTTTCAACCTTGATTTTGTGATGGTCATGGCAATGGATATTGCAGCATCTCAAATATAGGTATTTAAATCGATGTACAATTGTAGTATTTAAATATGATTTAGTTGCAATTTTCAATTCTTTTGATGAGAAATCAATATTAATGTTGTTGTGTTTTCACAAGTGTTTGCTGAATAGATTGAACATAGGTATCCACCTAAGTTGAGTAGATCAATAGTCACTCAAGTAACTTGTGTAAAATTAATTATATATTTGATGCAACATTCATTTTGTTTGTATGGTTGATTTACATATTTTTTTATACTAATGAAATGTATTATATATGTTTATGCATGTTCAATATCCTCCCATCCTATCACCATACCCATACACCCCTCCATATCTTCTACCTATTTCATTTTTTTGCATAGTTCATCTCGAGTCTTGTCACTTGGAACCTTACCCCATCATTCCAATACAAAAACATCCCCATAAGGTGATGTCATACCTTCTATATAATCCATTTTGGATATATTATCACCTACATTCATCCCCTCTTATGGTCCCCCTACATCTCCAACATTCACCAATGGTCCCCCCACATCTCCAACATTCACCAACCCATCATCACATCCCTTCCCCATTTCCACCCACTATTGCAACCCCATTCCATAAACCCACAATGGAACCATCCATTTCTCTTGGATTATCCCTCTCCCATCTACCTAAATCATCCCACTCCCCCATACCTACATCAACCCACTCTCCCACCTACATCATCCCCCTCTCTCACCATTGAATTGGATCAATTTGTCCACTCACAATTTAACTTCCTAGCAAGGAAGGGAAATCAATTGCAATTCCTTAGATATTCACTAGTAAAGTTATAAGTTTGCTTAAATCTTATGAAGCATGAATGAATTTCATAAAGTAATGTATTTTTATTTTTATGTATTCAAATTGATTTTTTTAATTTTTGTGGGGAGGCATTGATGAGAGGATTGGATTGAGAAGACGAGAAACCCCATAACAAAAAGTTGATTCATATCAAGTGAGTACTCAAGATTTGAATTCGAATTGTATTTTTAAAGTATACTAATTGATATAATTATGGGATCCCATGGGATTTAGATCAATTGGTAATGATTAATTGAGATGAAAAGTTATAAATTGAAGGCCATGATTTCAAATCCAAAGTGGGTACTAGCTTACAAAAATGATATAATTGTTGGAAAACAAATATGTTTTCCTATCATAGCCTAAAGAGACAATCTACACATTGATGCATGAGAGATCAATATTTCTCTAGATCAAAGAGGATGAAAATTGATTTTGGATATGTACTTGGGGTTGCCAATGGTTTCCAAGGTGATTGAGACACCTGTATATGTACACTAGCCATGATGTGATATTTTGGGAAAGAGATTTTTATTCTATTTAGGCCATGAGATTCCCTTACTATATTTTATGCATGAAATTCAATTATATGTATTGTGAATGATGTTCCATTTTGTATAAAAAATTATTTTTGGACCCATTTCCAATACAAATACGTGGTTTTCGTCCAGTGTATATGACAACATGTTTATGGATTTTACATAATTGATGTGGATTTGATATTATATATTATGATTGGTACATGGTTCATGGTGAATGTGATGAGTTCTTCTGATTTAGATTACATTAATTTATGCACTAATATCTACTAGTGGGAGCGAATTTCTAGGGTGGTTATAAAAGGTATAAATACAGCTTAGCACACAAGTTTACTTGAGAATTTACTCATATGTGCTCAAGGATCAAATTTATGTTGGCACTGAAAAATGATTTGCAAAATTTGGGTTGAATTTATTGATATTTATGCACTCTCACTAGACAAAACTAAATTCACTTTAAAGATCCACATCACATATCCTATAAATTTGCAATATATTTTAGATCATATGCATATTCCATTGAGAATGTGAGTGCGCTATGATGAGTACAGTATTATCCAAAAAAAAGAAATCAAATAACTTGATCACCTTATATTGCATGCATGCATTTATTATCCTTTTTCTAATCCACATCATAACATCTTATTAAAACGAGTTAGGGATATTTGGTGGTCTAGGGATATTTTGATTTTCTAAAAATACTTGAAGAAATATTTTTGTCTAAGTACCTATTTTTTTGTCCTCAAATAATGGTTGTCTGTTAGTCCCATGCATGGTGTGCAAAAACTTTAATTAGTGTCAATATCCTACTTCTATACTACAGGGTTTCATCTACATGACCTATGTGGTAGTTTGGGGCACACACATAGTACATAAGTTATATAAGAAAATGATTCATAAAAATTCCCTTATGTTTCACCATAAATTATGGCAAAGGGCTCGAGATCCATCCATGGATTGAAAGCCTCAAAAAATTTTCCCTTGTCTTATGTAATGGTTGAATATTACATGTGGATATCATTTGTGGTGGTTAAATTTCTTATGCATTCCCCATGAGTTGTGTGATAATTGATGATTTTTGGAACTCAGTTTCATTCCTACGACATAGCCATGGTGATACAACCTATTCCTAGTCTACAATTGTTTTGACCTAGTGTCTATATTACACTCATAGGTCAATTATTCCCTATATAGAGTGCATGTAGTGTTTTGAGATATTTTCCATGGATGCCAGAACCTAGAATCATATTCTAGGGCCTAAGAAATTTGGTTTCATCATTGGACCATATCACAGTCATGGAATCCATGCCTAGTTTGCAATATCCCAAAGTAGTAAAGATATCACTATTATAAGACAATATTTCTATTTATAATATTGTTGGTGATTAGGGCCATGATCCCTATAATAATTTATGTATCTAAGATATTTTTTATCATTAGAACACGGGAATTTCTTGGAGACCCATATTTATTATGTAAAACCTCAAAATAAACCACATCCCATTAACAATTTAACAATGCTCGCGACATGGCATGCCTATAACATTAGTTTTATTTGTTGGACTATACTTTGAGAACTTAGACACATTTGGTATAAATGCCTTATAATGGTTCCTATATCCCACTAGTAGAGCACATATTCCCTTCATAGTGCCATAGTTTCTATTAGAAACTCTATATACTCATTAATTTCTTAACAATAAGAGTGTTCAATATTTAATTGTCAACCGAGGGAAGTATGTTACTTCAAAGGAAATTAGCAAAGTATATGCATAAAAATGTTCATTAGTTGATAAATAAAATGAAATTCACTCAGTTCTAATTACTGCTCAGCCAACTCAGCTCCCTGTAAGAAACCAAAATAACATTATCGATCTAGGAATTCAAAAGAACTTTTATTTCCTATCACACTAATCCGAAGGTTTATAATCTAAATAAGAATCCACATAGAATTACTTTTGCAGGGAATGAAATTCTAATTTACCAAACCAAGGAGATCTCTAGTCATTACTCAAAGAGAAAATTCATCAAAGTAAAGGACTAGTCTAATCAGGAAACTCTAGAAATATAAATATCACACACAACACAGGAGCTCAACGAGTCTGTTACAGTGTCCAAAAAACCTCTGCATAATAAGAAATATTACTACAAAGTTGACTGTCACACCAAATCACCTACAACAAACCAAAGGAAAATTAATTGATGCAATCATTAACCAAATGCAGTTGCATATAACCATGTAAATGCATCACACTAAAATTCTACAAAAACATAAATAAAATACTAAAACATCTAATCTACCAGTAACTCTGTATCCTTCTAATTAGAATTATCACCCTTTTTATTAACTGAATAAAAGATCATAGTTACAGTTACAAATACTTTGCTCTCTTTTACAATCCAGGAATGAACCCTTCGCTTTCCCTACCTACATATATTTATACAAGAGCATAACCCTTGGCTTTCCCTAGCTTTCCCTAGTCTGTTACATCAATTTTGGGAAGCCATGAAGATCTTTGATCTTCAAGCTGCCGAATCGTCAAAGCAGTTACAACTAATCATTCCTTGCATAAAACCATCTTAGGAACAAATAAACTTTTACTGTAAGTTGTTCCACAAGATGACACACCTAGAAAACTATAGAATATTCTCAGAGAGTTCAATTGCAATCATGAAGGACCACATATGCAAGTTTTCAATCCCAAACCATTATGATTTCCTCAAGATCATTGTCTAATATAAACCATAAGCCAAATATTTTGTATATAGGGTCCATGACATTGACAAGGGCCTCACACATGGCTCATGAGCATTAAAATAATATTTAAGAACCTAAAATTTTGTATTTTTTTATATAACCCTATGTTTTTGGAAAAAAACCTCAAAAGATAGTGCATAACCCACTCCATGCAGAACATGTGAGATAGTCCAAGGGCATCTGCATGACCAATTATTCCTACAAGCATATTTTAGAGTGTACATTTTTCTTTTACCCATGTACCATTAAAGGAACAGGTGTCTATTTATGGTTCACAAAATGTTGAAATGGTGCCCATATGCCACTCACGGGGAAAATATTATGTTTCCTTTAATCATAAGGTTGAATTTGTCCATCTACATGGACCAACATCCCAAAATGTTGGCCTTGCACATGGTTTTAAAACTATGTGAACATGGTTTAAAACCCACGTGCAAGGCCTTCTAAACAACCCATGGTTTTATTGTACATGGTTTATGAGGGCCTTACAGATGGTTTTAAAACCATGTGCAAGGCCTCCTAAACAACCCATGGTTTTATTGTATATGGTTTAGGAGGGCCTTGCAAATGGTTTTAAGACCATGTGGAAGGCACTGCATATGGTTTTAAAACCATGTATGGGGAAATTTTGTAATGTTTATTCCTAACAAAAAAAAAAATTAATAAAAAATACTATATCTCGGCCATAAATAATATTAAATATTAATAAATCAATGGATACCTAAGAAGAGATTTGATCCCTCTCAGTGCTTGTTAAAGCCTAGGATTTGGATCTACGCTGGTGGTGATTGAGATGTGTTTGACACTAAATTCATACCTTGAAAAAAACCAATTAGTATAATGTGATTTACAACAAACATTTCCTTCATATATATTTTCTTCATTCAAATACAAACTTAAAAATTAATAGTGTATTCTTACATGCATTAAAAACATCCATAGGAACTTCATTTATAAGTTGATAATGCCATTCATAGGTTGAGAATCTTCGAGATAAAGGACATCAACATAAAATTATCTTTTTAATATGAATTATCAACAAACAAGAACAATGGAAAAAATAATGTAGTTACTATATCTTATTATAAAGATGGAAATTTTTACCAACGTGACATGTTGATAAGTCTCTGATAATACCTCTTCAAATATTCTTCCGGGTGTATATTCTCAACAACAAATTCCAATTTACACTTTAGTTCTCGCATTATAAACTGAATAATTCTCACTCTTCCTTAAATGAATAGAACTTTCCCACGTTCCTCTACAAAATGTTTCGTAACATTGTCCCAAAAAGAAATAATTCTTTCATTTTTGAATGGATATGTAACCCTCGTCCAAACACCAACTTTTTCATATGAAGGAAAGGGATCCATTTTCTCATCTTCTTCATTTTGTTCGTAACACATATCCATTGATTCACTTATTTGGATTTGATCACCTTTTCATTGCTAATATATGTCAAAATTCTAAAGCCTTGATGGTATGAACTAGCTAAGGATTTAGGCACACAATTAATCTCATGGAAAATTATAGAGAATTTTCATAAAGAGCGAAGAATAATAATGAACACAAATTAAAGAACGATCAATGATGATTATTTATTCATTTATGATATTATTACATAGGTAATACATCCTTATAAATGAAAATATAATTTCCAAAGAAGGAAACTCAAACTAGTTCATAAGGAAGACTTAATGAAACCAGAAAAAACCCCTTAGTTATATAAATCAATTCCCAATCTAGTAAATGAGAGATTGAATTAACTAGGTCAGATAGGATAGATAACGAGTGATGAAAATTTAACTAAATCGTGCCAAAAGTGAGCGAAAAATATGGAGGATGAGTTGGGCAAAATACAGAAAGTTTCCATGTGGCAAAATTGAGAAATGTAGGAAGTGCATAGTTACTAATATGGGAAGTCAATAAAGTTGGAATAATATTATCCATAATCACTATAAGGCACTCCTCGATGTAAACATGGAAAGTGTTGACTAGGATTGCATGTGGAGGCTAACTAACTAATCTAGAACATAGGAAGCTAATCATAAACATTAATAAAATACATCCTAAGTATGGGAATGAGTTTTTGAGTATTCTAACACCCCCCTTTAATCCTGAATTATGTGAAATATTATATATAAGGCCCAACAACAAGGTTGTGGTCAACGTTTACAATTTATTTCTCTATAGAAATGAGGAAATAGGAAAACCCACATGGAAAAAAACCTCCCTAAAGAAAAGGACATGAAAGGTTACCCAAAAATGTTGAATTGTCGATTATCCAAACGCAAGTTGAGATGATGCTCGATCAAATGTATGGATGTATCTTCTTGTTGGGAAGAAGATAAATATTCTCAACTAGATCAGGAACATAAACAATTGTAGGATAGAAACTAGGACCATGTAGAATAATTGAGATCCACAGATGTAAGAGAAAAAGTGGTTTCTCAATAGACTTGAAAAATCATACCGATATCAGGTCCAAATGAAACGTGTGATGCTTGAGCCAGCAACATTGAACTATGTAAAGTGAAATCATTTCCAAGCAAATTTGAATTTTGTTGAAACTTTGAACCATAAAATCTTGTAGAAGCTCCAAGAGTGAGAAACAAGAGTTCACAATGTGCTAATATTTTGGTAGTCTCCTTCTTCAATAGAATTGCGATACAGTGTGCTAGTCGACATGTAAGAATAGGTAGAAGGGATCGGATACAAATCAATTGGTACATTTGAATCTCTCTCACACTTCAATTCAACCTTCAAAACATCCAAAATATGAGCAACTTATATATCATCTTCAAGAGAAGCATGCGCAAGATCTTCAGAAACTAGCAATTCACCTTCAAAATCATCATTTGAAGATAGAATGGAGCACAATTGATGAATTGATATTTCTTCTTCAACAATGGGGATTTGAATTTCTTCTTCCATATCATCTACATGTGAATATTAGAATAATAATTCTCATGAAATTTTAGAACTATATGAGAAGAAGTCACTTCAAGGAGTCTTTCTTCAATTTGAACTGGTGTTGATTCAACAATTTCTTCTTCATCTAGAAAAACTTTATCAAAGACTGTAGAGGATGACACATCTTGAGAAATAATAGCTTAGGTGTTAGATGTGCATTCCAAATTTCTTGTATTATCCTCGTTATGCTTGGTGAAAGCTCTATCCATTTTTTTCGAGAGATCCTTTGGGTGTTTAGCAGAATTAAAAAGGTTGCATATGCTTGGATAAATAGCAAGGCATATAGCTCCAAAATATCTATCACAATCATTCAACCAACCATTGATATCTTCATGAGACTCTTCATCAGCTCCAATATATATATCATATAGATTTTATCTCTTTAGATATGTAATCATCTTCAATTTCTACTATGAATAGTTTGTGAATGGAGCAAAAAGAGCATTGATACTCTCAAATACATATTGAAGTTGTACCTACAAAATAAACCTACAAATATGAAATTAATGATTAATTAATGATATTCCATAGCTCTGATATCATGTTAGAACTTTGATATCCTAGGGTCTAATACCAAGTCAAAATTGTAAATCCTTGATGGTAGAAAGAATTCTATAAACTAGATAAGGGTCTAGGCACACAATTTACCTCACAGAGAATTGCAAAGAATTAATATAAGCAGAGAAGAAGAAGAATGAACACAAATTAAAAATAATCAATGTATTATTTTGATTCACGAATGATATTATTGCATAGTGTAATATCCCTAATTTTGGACCTAACACTTGTAGGCACGAGCCTGTTGATTATGATTTTATCTTGATAGTTTATTTTGATATATTGGGTCGAGGACCCCACTGCATATGACTATGCTGATTTTTTTTATATATAGGGCGTAAGAAAATTATTGATGATATATATGTGCTTGTCTGTGTTGGGCATGGACCATGAAGCACATGATTGATGAGATGTTTTGTGTTGAGCGAGGATCTCTGGAGCACATGGGTAATTAATATTTTGTTTTGAGAAAGAAGCTCTGGAGCACATGAGTACTTACATTTGTGTTGAGCAAAGAGCTCTGGAATTACACTAAGTTTGTAACTCCCTATTAAGCATTGAGTATGGGATCTGGTAAGTGCTAGGGGTTACTAAAAAGAATTTAATAACTTCTGAGTGAAAACGACTCGAGAAAAATATTGAACTCTTCAGACTTATTTATAAGCTATTAAATGAAATTTCAAATTTTTGTATTCTCATCAAGTATTCAAGAACTAACACATTATACGAGGGAATCTAGCCATCTACCTGTTTTGACCTTAATGAACAAGTGTCATTAAATCTAGTGATCATGGTATATGATGCCCAAAGACAAATGTTAACAAATGTTATATTATTATGTAGTTTATAAATGGTATGTATAAAGAATAAATATAGTAATAATATTAATAATGAAAGAAAGAAAGGAAAGCTCCATTCAATAGTATTTATTATTAAAAGATAATAAATAGTAGAATACCTACAAAAGTCTAATTAGGAACTAGTTGAAAGTTCCTAAGTTAAAGTATTAAAAATCACCCAAATTAAGTAAAAATGGTTAAATCAAGGAATCAAGGTTTCTTGATTTAACTATCCTTTGACCAAAAGGTCTGTCTTTAAAGTCTCAAGCCAAGGAAAGGATTGGGTCGTGATCTATCTTGTGGGAGTCATTATCCTGCCTGTTTTGCTCTCAAGAGAATGTTTGAAGAAAAATTTCCTGAAAGGAAAAGAAGAACTGATACATACCTAATATATTAGATAGAAAACCCTATCTTAGGAGCTATAAGCTACTTGCATGTTGGAGTCCATCTCGGGGGGCTCCGGATTGAAACTAGGAACAGTTCTATGTCATGGTTGGGTGGAATGTGGTAGGTCTCAAGTGATTTGGTCATCTAATATAGAGGTCATATCTGCATATGAATTGCTAATGTTGGTTATTTGAGTGGGCGGGTTCAGCCATTAAAGAAGCTTCAGATTATAGGTATGAGATCCTAGGTCGCCTATTCTATTTTTCTAGAATAAAAGCTGGTTGATTTGGGTAAATATTTACATTACATCTTCTAAACCTATATGTTGGACTCTGTTCAAATATTATAGGGTTTACATTTTAAGTTATAACCCTAGGATGTACTTTACTTCTTATGTTAGATTTATCCATGGTTTATTTCTTTAGATTACTTCTGCAATTTAATTCCTATATAAACATTTATCAAGGGTTTTCACCTTAGTTTTCATTCCTGTAATATGTTTATTGTTGAAACTGTGTTCATTACAAACTAGGTTCTATTTCAGATGTTTTACCTATCTGTTCTTTTGGCTATTTATAAACTCTACTTACATATTCCATTTGTCCGCAGAGGCACGCTTTAGATTTATATAGACTACTTCAGAAGTAGCATATACATATATAAGTATAAGCTTACAACCTAGTTAACCTAAGCTATTATCTATAGGTGAACTACCATATATATAAATATATAAATCAACAAATATAAAATACAAATACAAATGTAATCTACTAATGAAATAATTATATCTAAAGCTCAATTTATAAACATTCCATTAAAATTCCAAGATAAAACCAACAAATACCTTTGAAGGTATGCATATTTAAATTTAGTCTAACTACTAAATCATTTCCATTAAATAACTCCATCATAAGCAAATAAACAGAGTAGGTATCATGACCATTCATTGGTCTAAAATCAAGATCCTTTTCCTAATTAAAATCCACAGCCATAATATTATAAATCTACATAATCAAATTATATGCCATAAATAAATTAGTCCCATCTAATATTGCTCACAGCCATCGTATAATAATTAAACTGAAAGCATTACAATATAAACAATTAAAAACATGTAATTACATTAAGATCACAGGGTATCCGCGAGATGTAGAACAGTTGGTGGCGGGGTATGGTTAAGACGCCCCTAAGCTGGAAGGTCACCAGTTCTAATCTTGTCGGATACCAAAAATCCAACCATGTTAAGGGTTGGTGCGGTCCAGGCTGGGTGCGATCCCCAGGTAATTTTGACGGCTTAGATGCCCTTGGTTCGTGGCCACTCAACCAATGGAAACCCTGCTAGTCAGGGGGGTTCCACCACTTTTCCAACAAAAAAAAGATCACAATAAGGAATATTGTAGATGACCTTTGCCATTTTTTCTTATATAATCTACGGCAAACATTAATATAGAGGAACCAAATTAAATTAACATCATCGTAATATTTTACATAGTCTAATTAAGTATACAAGAAATGACCTAGATTCAAATCATGTAGTGTCGTTCTACATCTATCAAGGCCACACTATGCACAAACTGTATGCATGATATATTAAAAAGATAAATATGCTACAACAAGGCCGTGAGACCCTCGTCTCTGCCCCTACGCTGTAATAACGGCCTCGTCCACATTAAATAAATACATGATCCCCTAATCAAAACCCATTACAGAACACGACCTAGGATTGAATCCTGAAGGGCCTTATTTCTTTTACATGGCCACAACCTTCACAATTAAATACACAGTCACTGTCACATGTACAACTAATAACAAATAATGAAGGTAACAATACGCAGCCTAGTCGTGAAGGCGATTGTCGCATACAACATAAGGTTAATAAACAAATATTGTAGCATAGTTTTATACACAATATAGTTTAATAACCATTTACAAAAACGTAAATGTAGTAAGTATTCAAAACTTGGTGAGTTACCACATTAACATATTTACATAGTCGTGCTAAGGGCCATGGCACCATTGCAAGCAATGGTGCTGCCAATGCTTAATTCTCAAATCAAAACATAATTTACATAAAGAAAACATAGAATCTCTTAAAGGTCCCAAGGCCACATTCATTGTTAACAACACCTTTATTTACAAACCCAAATATTTGCAAAACCCAGGCCCAAACACAAATCCAAAACCCCATAGTAAAAACCCAATTGACATGATGCAACTCAGACCCACCCATAAAACCGAGAGGTTACAAGGGTAAGATTGTGTGACAGTCTTACCATGGCCATTATGGTATCACCCATGAATTGGCTACGAAGCCCTGAGCCACGCTTCTCCTTGATAACCCTGTCACCTGCAACCACCAAGCAAACAAAGGATGAGAAATATGAAAGTCGAGCTAAGAAAACAAGAAACCACAATGGTGCTAAAACTCAACAAATAATTACCTCTATCAACTGAGAAGTCGCCTTCATCCACTATGCAGAGCCAAGACCAAACAAACGATGAGCCAAGCAAAATGACCAAGTTTTTTTTGGACCAAGCCCTAATCTTGGGATGCCCCAAACCCCAAGATGCATTAGTGGTGTCAGCCTGGTTTCCACTACCATCCCAAAACTCCCAGATCTATAGCTTGAAATCAATTCAATATCGATGGTCTCTTTCCCATGAAAAGTCTTAAACCCTATTGTAATCTCACAGATCACATAAGGTTACCAATAATACATACTAAAACATATATATCTATAAATCAGAGACAGGAGACAAGAACATATAGGAAAATAGATTATATTATTGCAATGCGTTCATACAAGGAAGAGAACTGAACTTAGTTCTCATTTGGCTCAACAGCCTAATATATACAATTTACAAACAGTTACAGAATAACTACCTGTCGATTTGGTGAACCGACACGACTTTTAGTTAGTCGACTTAATCTTCTAGTTTAGTCGGCCGACCAACTTAGTCGGCTGATCGACTAAGTCAGCCCATCGACTTAGTCGGCTAATAGACTAAGTCTGTCTTCATTCCAGTCAACTTATGTTGACTTGCTCCTTCCTACATCTCCCCCACGAACAAAATGTTTCTTCGTCCCGAAGAAATAGGGAGGTACAAAAAATATGTCTCTATCCGACTCTTCCAAAATGCTATTGTGGAGGGCTGTGTAGACGAATGGTTGCACTTTTTTGGATGCAAATCTCAACAATGGCCGGGGCTGTGATAGCAAGTTGATGTTAGAAATCTGTCCAACTCTGCAAAGCTTTCTGGATGTCGATAGTTAACGTATTTAAGTTGGGAAGGACCGACATTTTCTCTGATAAGGGGACTTGCGTGATATTCTCCATGTTGGGGCCCAAGGACTGATTCTACTCTTCTGCTGCGTTGATAAGTCGTTTCATCTGTGGGCAGATGATGTCAAATTTTTCTAAGTTGGGAAGGAATTGTTGGACCCACTGGTGTGCTTCTCGTTCCAGCTTTTGTAGTTTGGTTGTCTCCAACAAAATCTGTTCTTCTATTGTCTACCTGAGTGCTGCCTCTGTCGTCTTCCTATTCTCCAAAGCCTGAATGTCTTGGTGGGTCTGTCTCATCTGCTGATAGACTTGCCCATAGTGAGTAGGACAGTCTCTTAAGACTTCTTTGGTCATGACAGAATCCTCCATGTGGTCCTGTAGCACATTGTATGCCTCTGAGAAGGCAATGTGTTGTGCGAGTAGTAGTCGAGCAGTCTCTTCCTTCTGCTCTGCCTTAGTTTCTTGTAGACGAGCTTGGACGATCGATACCATGGTCTCAAAGAGCTGATATGCTCTTTCCAACGGTCGATCTGTGTCAACTTCAATAGGGCATGGTATGACAGATTACGCTAGAGCCATACATTTGCCGAGAAACTCGACCTGTTCTGCATTTTTGTCCAAGAGCTCTTTAGTTTTTCGTGTAGTCCTTGTCTTTGCTTCCTTGGCCAAAGTCTTGAGGTGTTGGCCGACTTCTGTGTTGGTCAACGAGCTTGCATCCTTTAAGCTAATCCGAAGTCTGGAAGGATGATGCTCTTTCTTCTTCTTTTGTTTTTCTATGTCTTTTTCCTAGGTACCTACAGCAGTTGAGGGGGTTCCGGTGGTAGGTGGGTTTGAAGTCGATGGTTTTTCTAGCTGGGTGGTTGGTATGGTTGCTTCTGGTTGTGATGATGTTGTTGGTTGGGATAGACCTGGCTGGGTCTCAGGGGGTGGTGGAGGTGGTGGGGATGATGAGGGCGGGGGTGGAGATGATGGTGGCGGTGGTGATGTAGTGGGGGAATGGTCAGGGGTAATGGGTTTTTCAGATGTAGGTTGTAAACTTACGTCAGACAGTGGGTCTATTTTGAGGTTAATGGTGGGGAAGTCTGTCTGGGGTTGGGCGTGAATTTGTTCGATGGTAGACTACACATGGCCAATTATGTCACCTTCTTGGTCGGATCGAGTGAAGGTCGATTGAATGTGTGCAATTACTTGGGGGTTTGTGTTGCTACCAGTATAAAGAGGGGCCCTCATGTGAATTTTCTGAGCCGATTGAAACAACTCAGGCAGTGTCTAAAAGAAATATTTGAGGTCTTTATCTTTGTCGACTTTTTCTTTCACGGACTCTGGTATCCTGCTTTTGTATAAGTCGAGGGGACTGAATGACTGCTGTGCCAGTTCTTGCTCCTCGACTACTGGTGTCGGTGATGGGGGTGGAGGAGTCGACACAAGATCGACGATGTCTTCCGGTGTCATTGTTGTTTTGGGATTCTTTGGTCGACCCTCAGGGGCTCCTGCTTCAAGAAACCGTTGAAACTAAGTTTTAATTGGGACTTTGTTTGCAGCGGCATCCTCTACAATGTCAACAGCCATAGCTACTAGTTCTTCCTCATTGTCAGACGACTCAGCTACGATAAGCTTGCGCTTACCTTTGCCTTGCTGTACTTTTTATGCTCTGAGTTTCCTTCTGGCGGCAGCTATCTCAGCGGCCAATTTCTTAATGATGCCTTTTGGCAAAGCATATTTAGGGTTATCTTCCTCGACTCCATTCATCGGTACCTAATTTGGGGCGACGCTTGCTGGAGCCGGAGGGTTTGCTTGCTGTTGTGGTTGTGGTTCCGTTGGCTGTTGTTCTGTCGGCTGTGGGTCGAATCTGATTGGAGGTATGATGGTTATTTGTACCCGACCAGGGGGCTCGACCGGGGTTTCCTCCGACACAAATGTACTTATGTATAGGTTTAACTCGTAGTCCTCCTCTTTCTCCTGGTCGATCAGTGGCTCCTGTACTGAGAATTCGAACCGTTTGGTTGCCTCTAGCACTAGTATGTTGTTCTTCGCCTTTCGAGTCAACTCCCAAAAGATTTTCTCGGCAGTCGGGTAGTAGTTGAGGGCGGCAGCCTTAGGGTCTTCATCCTACATATACCAAACCATGGTATGGTCGAGCTCCAACTGTATGTGATACTTCGCTGGTATATTGCGTCAGATGTTCTTGAGGAACCCGCCATCTGGTCATGTGAAGCTTCAACTATTGGAACCAGTTTTTCAGAAAGATTTTTCCTTGTGCCAAGTCATGCGGGGTTCCTTTCAGAGAGAAGGGTTTGAACCTGCTCATGTGGAATTTGGTTGGTTCCCAAAAGACTGGACTTCCTTCCGGATAGATGTGGTACATGACGATCCAAAGGATTAGGGAGGGGAACTTGATGAGTCCTCCTGTCTCTTGGCATCGTTCGCAGACGGTTTTGACCATGTCGATGACATAATCTCCCCATCGGTAGATTCGACCGTCGGTGGCTATTGTGTCGATAGCCTCAAGCATTTCCAATTTAAGGTCGCTACTTTGACCTGCTAAGGTGAGTGTGATGGTGATGATCTTGGCCACAAGAGCTCTTTAGTTTTTCGTGTAGTCCTTGTCTTTGTTTCCTTGGCCAAAGTCTTGAGGTGTTGGCCGACTTCTGTGTTGGTCAACGAGCTTGAATCCTTTAAGCCGATCCGAAGTCTGGAAGGATGATGCTCTTTCTTCTTCTTTTGTTTTTCTATGTCTTTTTCCTAGGTACCTGCAGCAGTTGAGGGGGTTCCGGTGGTAGGTGGGTTTGAAGTTGATGGTTTTTCTGGCTGGGTGGTTGGTATGGTTGCTTCTGGTTGTGATGATGTTGTTGGTTGGGATAGATCTGGCTGGGTCTCAGGGGGTGGTGGAGGTGGTGGGGATGATGAGGGTAGGGGTGGAGATGATGGTGGCGGTGGTGATGTAGTGGGGGAATGGTTAGGGGTAATGGGTTTTTCAGATGTAGGTTGTAAACTTACGTCAGACAGTGGGTCTATTTTGAGGTTAATGGTGGGGAAGTCTGTCTAGGGTTGGGCGTGAATTTGTTCGATGGTAGACTGCACATGGCCAATTATGTCACCTTCTTGGTCGGATTCCCAGAAGGTGATCCTGTGAGCTCCTGGACCAATCCTTCCTTGATTTTGATAGGTACAAGGTTCCCTTGGTTAGATAGACTGGTGAGCGTGGAGATGATATCTCCAGTGATGTCGACCGGTCAGTCGAAGTAGAACCGACCGTTGTGGTAACGACTGATGATAAACTTGACGGCGGCTTCTTTTGTCCCACCAAAGCTTGCCATCAGGGGTGCGTTGGGGTAGTTGAAGATGGTACTCCGTCGGACTTTTTCAGCTGCTTGGGTCATCGTTTTGTCAATGAAGCCCACTCTTGGATCTCGGTCCAAAGTTTCTGCCATTGTCCCTCTTGTACTTTGGCATTTTTGATGTACTTTAGTCGTCGGATCAAGGGTGTATCCTCAGCTTGTAGCTCTTTCTCTTTGGTCGCTGCTCTGGTCTGCTTGGGGTCCATTATGTCATTTAGGTCGGGGTTACTATAGGTTTCTGGGTTTTTAGTCGACTGACTGTGCGAGTGCTCTATATGTAAAGGGTGTGGTGAATGCACCTTCGACGGTCCCGTACTTATAGGTGCTAGTGTGACTGCGTGTGGGGATGGATGTGTTAATGGAGGCCTTGACATTCCAGCTGCAATACGCAAGAGTGGAGTAATGGTGAATTGCTTTCGGCGCTCGAAGTCATAAATGTACGATGGGACTTTCGAGGTCGCTAGTCGGTGTCAGTGCAGAGAATAGTCGACTCGACTGGTCAATGAAGATGGACGGAGGTGATGATGTCGGTTGTCAAAGTAGTGAGTTCCTGTCATATTTTGTTGTGTCGGGTGTATTACTTGGTTTTTTGGAAGTTTTAGCTTTTTATGGGTTTTGATTGACGGTTAAGTTCGTTATATGATTTATTTTTTATTTTTTATTTTTTTATTTTATTTTTTTTTAGTTTTTGTAACGCTTGAGTCGGGCTCCATTAACAAGCTTCCGAAATACTAGGCCTGCAATGTTTTTAGTCGGATGGAACCATTAGGGTGTATCTCTTCGACAAGGTAAGGTCCCATCCATTATGTGTGGAGTTTCTTGGGATTTCCTTTGACTCAACTATTATAGAGTGATGCAAAGTCTTCAATCGACGGGTTTTTGTTTTTAATGTTGCAGTCATGCCATGCTTTCTACTGTTGCTTGTGAATTTCTTAGTGTTGAATAGCCATGAGTCTGTGTTCTTCCAGCTTGCTAAGTTGAAATAGTCGGTCCTTTCTTGCATGTTCGACATCGACATGTAATAGTTGTGCAATAATAGGTGTCTACTATTGGAAATGTAGGGGGATGATTGCTTCTTGCTCGTAGACTAGTCAAAAGGGGGTTTGGTCCGTCGACCATTTATAGGCTGTCCTATATGCCCAGAGGACCGCAGGTATTTTCTCGTCCTAGTCGTCTTTGTCAGGACTGTATATTTTGGTTAACCCTTTTGTCAATGTTTTATTGAAAGCTTCAATCGCACCATTCGACTGAGGGTGATATGCGGTGCTTCGTCAGTGGTCGATGTGAAATTGGTCGGTCAAATTTTTGATGGTTTTATTTATAAAGTGTGATCCTTGGTTGCTGATCAATGTAAGTGGGCATCTGAATCTAGTGATGATGTTTTTGTAGATAAATTTAGTGGCTACCTCACTGGAACATGTATCGATGGGTTCAGCTTCTTCCCATTTAGTGACATATTCTACTGCTGTGATAATATATCATGCACCTGATCGTTTGGCTAGGATAGGAAATGGTCCTATGAAGTCTATAGCCCAGATTTCAAATGTGAGACTAGGGTTTACAGATATCAAGGGCATCTCTGTGCTCGACAGAGGTCGACCAAGTCGTTGACAGCGGTCACATTGACTAACAAAGTTTTTGCAATCTTTGTGGATCGTCGACCACCATAATCCTGACTATTGGATTTTTCTTGCAATTGTATCTGCTTGAAAATGTCCTCCTGTAGGTCCATAGTGTTCTTCATGCATGATTTGGTCTCATTCATGGTCGAGTACACACCTTCTGAGAATGTCGTCTAACCCCATTTTGTATAGAAATCCATTGATGAGGCTGTAAGGGGCATCCTTCATAGCTAAGATTTGTTTTTTCTTAGTGTTCAGACCTTCTAGTGCCTGAACTGTCTCTAAGAACTGAGCTATTTCTTTGATTTCTTCTAGCAGTGCTTCTATGCAAAATAAATGTGCATCCGGCAAGTCGTCGTCGACTCCAGTCGGTTCCTCTCCTGTGTCTATACGGGATAGGTGGTCGGGCCCGACATTTAACTTTCCTGGTTAGACCATGAATTCAAACTCAAATTCTTGAAAAAGAACTAGCCAGCGACAGATTCTTCCATGTTGGAGGGGTTTATTGACAAGGTACTTCAAAGCTTGATGGTCAGTATAAAATGTGAATGGGTTGGCTAAAAGGTAATGTCGATACTTTTGAAGGGAAAAGACCATACCTAGGGCTTCCCTTTCGGTGGTCGAATAGTTCCTTTCAACTTTATTCAATTTCCAACTACTGTAAACTATAGGGTAGTCCATCCCATCATCCCCTGGTTGAGTTAGGATGGCTCCTATGGTGATTCCTGATGCATCAATATGCACATGAAATTTGGTCGACCAATTTGGAAATTTGAGTATGGGGGCTTCGACCAGTTTTCTTTTTAGTTTGTCGAAGGAGATTTGGCATTCCTCCGTCCACTTGAACTCTTGATCTTCTTTTAGTAGTTCTTCCAGAGGGTAGGTCATATCTGAATAGTGTCTTATGAACTTTCTATAGTAGCCTATATGGCCAAGTAACACCCTGACTTGTTTAGGGTTTATTGGTGGTTTCAGGTCAAGGATGATTTTAATTTTGGCAAAGTCGACCTTGATACCATCTTTATAGACAATATGCCCTAAGAGTATGCCTATGGGAGTCATAAAGATACATTTCTTAATGTTCAGGGAGAGTTGAATCTATCGACATCTCTCCAGCATAAGTCGAAACCATTTGCAGTGATCTTTTAAGGTGGAGTATATAGTCCAGTCGTCGAAGTATACTGCTATGGTATTATATATGTATTCTTGGAAAGTTTTTACAAAAATTCAGGAAAACACTGCAGGTGCATTCTTTAACCCAAAAGGAATAACTCTGTAAGTAAAGGACCCAAATTCATAGACAAATGTTGTCTTCTTTTGATCTTCTTTCACTATGGGTACTTGGTTGTATCCTAAGAATCCATCTGTGAATGAGTAACATTCGTGGCCTGCAACTTCGTTCAATATTTCATCAGCATATGGGGTTGGGAATGGATCTGTTAATGTTACTTTGTTGAGCTCCCTAAAGTCGACACAAATCCTTAACCTTGTCGGGTCATGTTTCTTGAGCTGGACGACCATGGGGCTTTCCCATTCAGACTGGTTTATAGGGTAAATGATTCCTGGTGCTAACATGTTGTCGATTTCCTTTTTAACTATCTCCTTGTACTTGTGAGCTAGTTTATAAGGTCTTTTCTTGACAGGTCGAACATCAGGTTTAGTATCTATTTTCATTTCTTCCATTTCTTGTACTAATCCTTTTAAGTCTTTATAGTCCCTTGCAAAGACATCTTGGAACTCTCTAAGTAATTTCACTATTTCGGTGGTCTATTGTTTGTTCCAGTAGTCACCAATCTTGGCTATTTTTGGTCGGTCGTCATTTGAAATGTCGACCTCTTTAGTTTTCACTTTTGCATCTAGCCACTCTGGTGCTTTAGCTTCATTAATCAACCGACTTCCTTCTTTGAACTGTGAGGATGTAGCAGGAAAGTCAGCTGCAGTCATTCTGTCAAGATCTGGTTTGTCGGTGGTCTTGACTTTCAGGATTGAATAGATAGGTTTTGTTTTTTCACTACAGTCGGTTTTCCATCTGAAGCTCTTGCCTTCTATGTGTTCATTTTCTAAGTGTAAACGGGTCACCTGTGGTCTGGATTCGGTTTATATATTGTTACAGTCCTTGATCTGTCGGTGGTTCTGCGAGGGTTGTTTTGCGGTCGGTTGGAGATATTGTTTGATTTGTTGTGCTGTCTCGGCCAATTTTTCATTTTGAGGTATGAACTGGAAGTCATTGATAAAATTTTCCTTGAGTTCCTGCCAAAAGAAGGTTTCACCTCTATCTTCCTCCATCTTATACCATTTATTGGGTAAGCTGGCTAGGGTTGAAGGGAACAAATGTGGCCAAGTTCTCTCATCTTTATATCCAAGTCTTCTCCACTCCTTTTCACAAGTCTTAATGTGTTCTTCTGGGTTTTCTCCTTGGGTAAAAGTAGGGATCTGGGCTTGCTGGGTTAACTTCTTTCCACCAATCTGTTCGATAAAGAAAGTCAAAGCAGTTGTCCAGGTCTGAAGTTTTGTCTGATGGGTATCCCACCATCTAGCTGCTTAACCTGTAAACGTTTCGACTAAGCTTTGAAGTCGACCATGTTCTCCAATGTTCTTAGATACTTGTCCAATGTGCATGATTGGGGATTCCCTCTCCTTATACCTAGGTAGTTGTGTAGTGTTTAAGTTGGTTGGTTGTAAGGTAGGGCGTTCTCTTACTTTCTTTTCAAAAATTTTAGGGATAATGGATACTATGAAGCACTGTCGGGTGGGTTTTTTCTGTACTTTTTGTATAGTCCAGCACCCTCTTGCTTTTGTTTCGTAATTTTCCATCTCCCAGTCATATAGTTCAGCATCTGAGTTATAACCAATGGAGTCTTGGTTACCTAAGTAAAGTTCTCCATGGATGTTTGGCTCAGTATAGTCTGTATTGTTGTGGATTTGGTAAAGTTGTCTAACATCGACTTCCTCATCAATCGGTTCGGTCTAAGGTTCTCCTTGGGAGGGATTAATGGGTACAATGACTTTGTGACCATTTCCTTTTATCTTGATTCGTTCCTTGTCTAAGGATATGGAGGCTTTCATCTTCCATCCCCAAGGTCGGCCAACTAGTGCTGGGAAGGATTTAGAGCCTTCTTTTGGGTCAATGATTTCAAAATCAACCTTGGTCGAAATTCCTTTGATGGTCGTGTCGACATTTTTTAAAACCCCAGTGGGTTCAATGAGACCTTGGTTGGCGAGTTTTAGGTAAATACCTGATTCGTAGAGTCGAGGTTTTCCCATCTTTTCCCATGTATCCTGGGTCATGATATTTACCTAAGACCCGAAGTCGAGCACTACTTGTCGGACGTGGTAACCTTCGATTTCCAGGTCAACAAGTGGGTCGAAATCATTTTTATCTTTTTGGTTTAGGCTGGAGATGTTCTTAGTTTGTTTTTTGGTGTTAGTACTTTTTATTTGATGCAATAAATAAATGAACTAAGCCATGGATTTGTCTATTTGAGTGAGATAGATTAATTGTTGTAGTGTGTGAGGTTGATTGCTAATGAGGTCTTCTTGTTGTGCAATGTCGTGAAATATGTGGGTTGCCTCTTGATATGTGTGTTTTTGCTTTATAGGGTCAGGATAAACATTTGTGTCTTTAATATTGCTAATTTGGGGGTTGTCAGGCCCTGTTTTTGTGCCTTATCAAGTAACAATATGTAAATTCTTAGTAGTTAGTACATCATGCTTTTGTACACAAGACAAGACATTCACATTTTTATTCGTATTGATTTTGTCTAACATAGTAGGACAATCCTCAAGGGAGTGATCGCCTACTCCACAATGTGTGCAGAATTTAAGATTAGTTCTGTCCTTGTATAGACAATCTGCGTATCGGTGACCTTCTTTGTAGCATGTGAAGCACTGGGTGGGTCGACGCGTTCGGATGTCACGATTCCCAGGGAATCGACCTCTTCTTCCATAACCCTGACGTCGGTTGTTGTACCAGCGCTCATATCGTTGGTCGTCATATCTTTGTCCATTCTAGTTGTTTGTATTGTTTTGATCATTGTTTTGCACTACTGCATTCGTTTGGTAGACCGCCTGATAGTTCTGTCAGTTTTTCAGGTTTAACTGACAGTCGGCCGTGTTGTGACTTTTGGTCTCGCAGATGGCGCACCAGGAATCCTTTCAGTTCTTCATGTTAAATGGACAATATTTCATGGAATGATCTCCATGTTCCTGGCAAATGTCGCAAAATGATTTAGTTTGTACAAAGCGAACATCTTGTTGGCTATTTTGCTGTCAACAATTATCTTTCGAATGACCAGCTGTCGAGTAGTTGGTACACCAGATCTCCTGATTCTTGAGGGTTAGCTCCTTCAAAGACTTCTACACGTTCTCGAGTTGTTCCTCTAATCTATGGTCCATCGGATAGGCAGGTATGTCTTCATCCATCTCGACCTACAGAGCTTTTGTTAGCGTGTCTTCATACGTTTTGAACGTCTCCAAACTGATATGTCGGCGTACTTTCTGTGATAATCCTGCAAGGAACCATTGAATTAGTAACTTCTCATCAATAACATAATATAACTGGATTAGTAGGTCCTTCCAACGTTTTTTGTAGTCGCGGACTGTCTCCCCTGGCTTTTGCTGTGTTGTTTTGAGCTTTTTGGCGGCCAGGTGTTTGGCATCTGGGGTTTTGAAGAATGATAAGAAATGTGCTTTAATCTCGGCTTTCATCGCTCTGGGTTTCCTTTTCGAAAAGGTCATGTACCATGTCAAGGCCCTTTTCCTTAAGGCTCCAGCAAACTGTGCCATTTGTCGGTATTCATCTGTTACCTGGTTTGCTTCCCAGGTGGACTTGCAGACGAACCAATGTCATCTTGGGTCTTCATCTCCCTCATAAAGAAGAATGTGAGCTGATCCGTGACCCATGTCTGAATCACTTTCACTGCTCTCAAAAGTTGGAGGAGGTGGAGGTGGGGATGGCGGTGAAAGTGGTGGGGTTATTGATGTAGTCAAGCCTGCAGAATTTTGGTCGACGGATCTTGAGCTCCCATCGGTTGTCGAGTCATCTTCGACTTACAGTCGGTTGATGTTGACTTCGGCTGTCGATGGTCCACTGCAACTTGGTGTTCATAGGTCTGCTTGTTCGATTTCTTCTAAATCTATATTTGGTGGGGGGGGTGCTCCTTCATGTGTCGGTAAGAGCAAGTGGATACTCCGGAGGGAGGGTGCCTCCTGGAACGTCACCCAATTTCCTTCGAGCGGTCGACGTATAATAAGGTGTCGACCGGTGTACATTTCATCGCCTAGTCTGATCCATATAATGAAGTCACCAAATCGTAGTCGGAGGTCATCTTCGACAATAGTCTGTATTCTAGTACGCGGATTTGTTGGGGAAAGGGTTATTCCGTCATTGGGAGCTATTATTTGGAGAGCTTCTGGCTGCTCTATCCACAATTCTTCCTCCTTAGGGGACACCTCTTGCTCTACGCCCTCTTCCTGTCGGTCATGACCCGACTCTGGCGGATTCTCTTCGCGATCGTCCTCCCTAGGGTTTTGTTCATTGTGCAGCCCTGCGGCTCGTTCACATCTTGCTTCTCTCTTCTTCTGTATTTCATCCCTTTCTTGTTTCTGAATGTCCGACATACTTTCATACAATGTTATTTTCTTGAAGTCCTCTTTGGTCGACTTTTCATTACTGGTGACGGTTATCAGGTTTAGAACGACTAGGATCCACTATGCTCTACCTCCGACACATGACCAGCTACCCCCCCATATCCTACCTGACTCTTTTAGAAAGCCCGGATAGTTCGATTTACTTGCTCAGAAAGTATTCCCACTCTCTTTCTGCAATGAATTTCTCCCACTTCCTCTACTTCTCCTCCCAGTTGGTATTTAATGGCAGTTCGCACAGTAGTGGATGAGGTTCAACGATGTGGCCTGCTCCATTCTCTATCAATAATTTGAACAGCAAGGTTGGTAGGGAGCACAAAAATTGTTCAGTGAAGCCTGTGTAAAATTTTTCTTTGATAGTTTCCACAGAAGTTCTGTCTTCGACTGCTTGCTCCTCACAGAAGTCGTCGGCAATTTTCTCAAACCACTTCGATAGATTTGTTTGGCCTCCTCGGATCAGTTTTTCTAGTAACTGCTCTTCTTTAGTTTCGTCTGGCTTTCTCATCCAGAAGTTGCTTCAAGAGTTGTGGCACTGATTCGACAAATTTTTCATGCGTCTCTGTGAAAAATCTTTCTTTGGCTTCAGCGACTGTTAATCTGTTCCTTCTTGCGTAATTTTGCAAGTAGTTCGCAATTTTACGGTCCCACCAGTCCTTAATATCCTGCTCTAGTATCATATGTGAGCATATATTTCAGACATGTACTACCGGAAACGGAACCAATGTTGTAATCTCACAGATCACATAAGGTTACCAATAATACATACTAAAACATATATATCTATAAATTAGAGACAGGAGACAAGAACATATAGGAAAACAAATTATATTATTGCACTGAATTCATACAAGGTAGAGAACTGAACTGAGTTCTCGTTTGGCTCAACAGCCTAATATATACAATTTACAAACATTTACAGAATAACCACCTATCGGTTCAGTGAACCGACACGACTTTTATTTAGTCGACTTAATCTTCTAGTTTAGTCAGCCGACCGACTTAGTCTGCTGATCGACTAAGTCGGCCCATCGACTTAGTCGGCTGATCAACTAAGTCGGTCTTCGTTCCAGTCAACTTATGTCGACTTGATCCTTCCTACAAACCCCATTATGTAATGTCCAAACCATATCATATATTCGCCACCCCAAATCTCATCATAAGGTATAATATTATATACAACATATACCATAGGCCTAAAGCCTTAAATCTTTGCTTATTTCTTTTCCCTAAGTATTAAGCTTAGAACCATGGAATATGCAATATGCCATGGTGAAAATGTTAACTACAAGTTAAGACTTGGTATTTTAGCAAAATTTTATAACCTGCCAAGATTAAATAAAAAATGTATTAGTACTTTTAAATACAATAAACATGAATTACAAATAGATTAAGATAGGAACAATGGATCTATAATTACACAATGAATAGTAGGTGTCACATAGAGAATCTAACTAGGTGTTTAAATGATAAACATAGTAATTACCTCGTTATCAAGATGAGTCTGTGAGAAACCATAAAAACAACTAGTAGGTGTATTTAATGATCAAAACGTTCAACACTCCTTAAACAATTCTCCATCACTAAGTATAATCTACATAGAATGAAAGAGTGCCTTAGTTCAAACTAAACTAAGTAAGCTCGCTAGATAAGTAGAAACTTTACCTCTCAGATGGTCACATGGGAGAACTAGTCCCACCACTCCACCTACTTTAATTCCATAAACAAAGTTAAGTTAGAACCATGTAAATAATGAGTAAGACTATGCAGAAATGAACGAAGCATATAATCAAGTAATGACACATACACAAGAATGTATAACCATAGGAATAATGTAGTAAACAACATTATGACATCGTAAGTAAAATATAGTAATATTCATAACTGAAAGTAATATGATAGAACATAAGATCATCTTACGACCAAACAGTGGTACATTCAGTGTACGTTATATTCTGCAAGTTCAATAATGTTCTGCATAGGTAGTTTTTACTAGCCTAATAATTTATTTTATTGTATTTTCAATTGTGGGGGACATTACAAGTGGTATCAGAGCCCAGTTTCAATACGAAGAGACCTATGGGCACACCAAGTATTCACTACAAAGAAAATAAAGTATGTTATTAAATTTTGTTACTAACATAAAAAAAAATTGTCATTAATTTTTTTTGCAAATTACAGGAATTTTTACGGAACAGTTTAGATTATGAATACAAAGGAAGATAACAACCATCTAGGAAATATGAACACCCCCACCCCAGAAGTAGATTTAGTGGTGGAATTAAATTCTAATATTTTGAAGATGATACATAGTCTTCAACCAGAATTGCAAAGTTTCAGAGAAGATAATCTGAACGAAAGAAAAGAACAACAAGCTATTAATGAATCATTACTGAGAGATATTATAGGAAGAATCCAATAGGGAAAGCCTACTCATCCCACAAACAAATCCAAAAGAGAACCTTACCATAAATGGGCCAACAGCCCAAGAGAAGAATAAAAAGAGGAATGCACCCTTGAAACACCGAAAGGAGATCATCATAGTCATTTCAGTGATGGCTCTCTTTCTCTTGACAAAAAGAAATAGAGAAGTGATGGCAGTCTTCAGGGTGTATTTCGAAGAATAAGAGACCCGACCTATGAAGGTGAAGTAAACACTAGGGAGAAAGCTGAAGAGTGGATGCTGGGTATGAGAAAGTATTTCCAAGTTCATAACTACTCAAGTGAGATGAAGGCTCGACTTTCCATCTATAATTTAAATGGTAAGGTAGTAACATGGTGGAGGGATTTGAAACACACCAAGAAGAATAAGCTAAGAGAAATACAGTAGGATAACTTCTGAAAAATATTCCAAGAAAAGTATATGTCAGAAGGTTCTTTGACCGAAAGGTGAAAGAGTTCCATGAACTATGTATGGGGTTCATAACTATGGACACTTTTATTAACATATTTCTAGATCTGTTACATTATGTACCATACATTAAGGATGAGAAGGTAAAGATTCAATGGTTTTTAGGATGTCTTCCTCCCAACTTTCGGGAGAGGATTGAATTCGACATGCCAAAAAATTTGGATACCACGTTGCACAATGCCAGACTCTGTTATGAGCATGGGAAGCTATGGCAAGAGAATGTGAACTGAAACAAAGAAAAGTATAAGAACTTTTTTGATAATCGCAAAACTGGTTTTAACCCACAGCCATACAAAAAGTAGAATAACAGTTTTCCAACAAACAAGAACTTCAATAAATCAAGTACGAAGTCTTATGTATCGGCTCCTAATGTTAACAAGCCAGTAGAAAGTGGAGCCAATGCTACTCCACTACAGATTAAGTGTTGGAAATGTAGAGGGCCTCATTATGCTCGATATTGTAAGAACAAGACCAATGGGGTCTTGCATAACTTACAAGAAGAACCAATCATTGAGGACATAGCAGGAACACCGCGGATTTATGCAGCATTGGATGGATGAAAAGAAGACCATCAAGATACAATGGTTGAGATAGAAGGTAAGATCTTGAACACTTCTATTTCAATACTTATTGATCCCTGTTCTTTCTGGAGCTATGTTTCGCATAAAATTGTTGATATACGCAAACTAGGAAAAGTAAAGCATGATAAACCTTGGTTGGTACAGTTAGCCACATGTAGGAAATAGAAAGTTTCAGAAATAGTTAAATATTGCGAGGTAAACCTAAATGGTTTTTCTACGAAAGTAAACTTGAACATCCTACCCTTAGGATCGTACGATATACTTATCGGCATGGACTGGTTGGAACAGGACCATGTCATGGTCTATTTTTTACACAAGTCAATATTGTGTATTGATAGCCAAGGGAACCAAGTGAAGGTTCAAGGAATTCCAAAGAAAGTTTATGTAAGGAAAATATCTTCCTTACAAGCGAAGAAATGCGTAAGGAAAGGCTGCAGGTTGTTTGCAGTAAAAATATGAGACCTAGAGTCTAAAAGAGAACAACGCATAGAAGACTTCCCTATTCTTGAAGAATTCAAGGATGTATTTCCTGAGGAAATCCCAGGATTACCTCCGAAACGAGACCTATACTTTTCCATCGAACTGGCCCGAGGATCTATTTTGGCTTCGAAAACCCCTTACCACATGAGTGCACCTGAGTTGTTGGAACTCAAACTCCAGTTGCAGGAGTTGATAGGGAAAGGGTATATCCGACCCAATGTGTCTCCTTGGGTAGAACTTATACTGTTCATAAAGATGAAGGATGGTATGGTGCGGATGTGTATCGATTATCGTCAGTTGAACAAAATCACTATCAAGAACCAATACCCACTCCATGGGATCGATGACTTGTTTGATCAGGTGGGAGGAGCCAAAATATTTTCAAATATTGATTTGTGATCCGGGTACCATCAGGTATAGATTCGCGACAAGTATATTCACAAAACCACCTTTCGTGCAAGGTACGGGCACTACGAGTTTGTAGTGATGTCATTCGGGTTGAGCAATGCACCTACAAAATTTACGTGTATGATGAAGAGCATATTCAGTAAGTATCTAGATAAGTTTGTATTAGTATGTATATACGACAACCTGGTTTATTCCAAGAATAAAGAGGAACACAAAGAGCACCTTTGCATAGTACTATGATTGTTACGAGAACACGAGTGTTACGCTCAGTTTAGTAAATGTGATTTTTACAAACCACAGATACAGTAATTAGGTCACGTTATCTCTGAGACAGGGATAGTTGTGGATCTGGAAAAGATTAAAGCAATAAAGGATTGGCCTACCCCTACTAGTTTCACTGACTTTAGGCCCATTTTGGGATTAGTCGGATATTATTGAAATTTCATTGAGAACTTCTCAAGAACCGCTTGCCCCATGATTCCTTTAAAAATCAAAGCAAATATGTTCTTATAGACAACCAAGTGTGGAGAAAATTTTCAAAAGCTTAAGAAACTTTTGATGACTGCACTGATACTACGAATTGCAGATCCCGATGGAGATTTCGTTGTTTGCATAGATGCAAGCAAGGAAGGACTTGGAGGAGTCCTCTTGTAGAACAATCATGCAATCCATTATGAATCGTAGAAGTTAAAATAGCATGAGAAGAACTACCATACACATGATATTGAGTTAGCTGCCATCATCCACGTGTTGAAAATGTGGAGGCACTACCTCATGGGAAGGAAGTTCCTTCTAAAGATAGACAATAAGAGTATGAAATACGTATTCGATTAACTGGATCTTAATGCAAGGAAATCTAGGTGGTTGGTTTCCTTAGTGAGTACCATTTTGAGCTAAAGCACATTAATGGAAAAGAGAACAAGGTTGTTGATGCTTTGAGATGACGAACTCATATGATATATGAGGTGAATTTGAGTCAAAATGATGCAAATTTGCATGCGAGGATTAGAATGGCCAACAAAGTTGACCAATTCTATGTAGAAATCCTCAAGAAAGTCTAAGAGGACAAGTTGTTTCAACAACAAAAATAATACAAGGTAGACAAATTCGGACTGCTATGGTCCAAGGATAGATTGTATGTTCCAGAAGGAGGGGACATTAGGTCTAGCATCCTCACAGAATTTCATCAAGCAGCCTACTTAGTGCACCCGAGATATCAAAAGATGATATCGTCCATTAAGAGACATTTTTTCTAGCCTAAGTTAAAGGCCCGCATTGCGATGTTTATCGTGAAATGACAGGAATGTCAGCTAGTCAAAGCTAAGAATCAACATCCTTCAGGATTGCTGCAGTCATTACCCATTCTAGAATAGAAGTGGGAGGTCATTAGTATATATTTTATCACTGATCTACTGAAAAGTAATAAGCAAAATGATTATATTTTTGTAGTCATTGACAAGTTGTCAAAATTATCACTTTTCATTCCTGTGAAGTTGACCTACAAGGTAGTGAACATTGCTGATATCTTCTCAAAGGAGAGATTTAGATTGCACAAGAGCCCCAAGGAAATTGTCTTGGATCATAATGTTAAGTTCATAGGAAACTTTTGGAGATCTTTATTCTCTGGATTGGAGATGCAGTTGAACTTTAGCATTGCATACCACTCATAGACAGACGTGCAGACAGAAAGAGTAAACCAAATTGTTGAGGACATGCTTAGAATGTATATCATGAACAACCCCACTAAGTTGGAATACTACCTGCATCTTGCATAGTTTGTGTATAACAACGGTTATTAGACTTCCATTAAGATGAGTCCCTTTGAGGTACTCTATGGACATAAGTGTAGAACACTGGTTACATGGGATAACCCGGTGAATGGGCTCATGTTAGCACTTGATTTATTAATGGACTTCGAATAACTGGTTACCAAGGTCTAGGTGAACCTTAAAGAAGCACAATACCACCAAAAAAGTTACGCGGATCAAAAAAGAAGATAAAGACTTTCAAATAGGTGATCATGTCTGCTTGAAAGTAAAAGGAAAATGAAGCTCGTTGAGCTTAGGTAGGTGTGGTAAGTTAGCACCTAGATTTTATGGGCCTCTTGAAATATTGTTCAAGAAAGGGCCAGTGGCATATGACCTATCATTACCCACACATGTAAGAGTCCATAATTTGTTCCATGCATCCTTGTTAAAGAAATGTGTTTCTGATATTAAACATGTAGTTGATTGGTACTTATTACAAGTGGAACCTAAAGGGGAGTTTTCCCCTGAGCCTCATTAGAGGAATTTTGAGGTCTAAAATGGGACTCGTAAGGAAAATAATAAAATAATAGTTAGAATAATAAAATAATATTTATTAATTTTGGAGGAAAAAAGAAAGAAAACTACTTTTTGTGTTCATATTTTTGACATATCTCCCCATGTGTTTACTCAAATTTCAATTGGGAGAGCTCGTTGGATGCAGAATTTGATTCCTCATCCAACAAGTCCCCACACTACATACTTTTGATAGACCCCGCTGCCCCAAAAACAAGAAATACCTGAAAAAATGTGATGATGATGTCATCATCACATTTTTAGATATTTCTTGTTTTTGGGGTAGAGGGGTCCATCAAAAGTATGCAGTGTGGGTACCTGTTGGATGCAAAATCAAATTCTACATCCAACGAGCTCTACCGCTCAAAATTTGAGTAAAAACACAGGGAGATATGCCGGAAATACGAACAAAAAATGTAATTTTTTTTAATGATGAATATGTCAATTCAACCATTATGCTTGACTCATTTTATGAGAATTCAATTGGTTCTTGAATTCCAACTTACAAGAACTTATTGTTGGTGCATTTTCTTATAAGGCCCATTTTAGACCCCAAATTTTCTCTAAATTAATATATTGGACAAGAGAGAGGTGCAGCTCAAGAAGCACACCATAGTCCAGTTGAAAGTGCAATGGAAGTATTTTGAGGCTGATGAGGCTATTTAGGAAAATGAAGCTACCATAAGAAAATTTTACCCCACCTTATTTCATGATGTCATTCTGAGTCCCTAAACACCAAGGATGGTGTTGTTCTAAGCGAGGAGGGATGTAATATCCTAAATTTTGGACTTAACACTTATAGGCATGACCCTATTGATTATAATGTTATCTTGATAGTTTATTTTGATATATTGCATCGAGGACCCCACTGCATATGAGCATGATGATTTGTATATATAGGGCATAAGCCAATTATTGATCATATATATATGCTTGTTTGTGTTGGGAATGGACCTTGAACCACATGATTGCTAAGATGTTTTTTGTTGAGCGAGGAGCTCTGGAGCAGATGGGTAATTAATATTTTGTGTTGAGCAAGAAGCTCTGGAGCACATGAGTACTTACATTTGTGTTGAGCGATAAGCTTTGGAACACATGAAAAGATAATTGGAAGTGTCCGGCATAATCCTTGTAGCCTTCCATGTTGATGTTGATCATAAGCTTTGGAGCATCATATCCTTGGCGATTGTATCCCTAGGTGTACCGTACAAGTACATCCTAGCATTAGTGTTGAGCGAAGAGCTCTAGAATTGCACTAAGTTTGTAACTCCCTGTTAAGCATCGAGTATGGGCTCTGGTAAGCACTAGGGGTTACTAAAAAGAATTTAATAACTTCCGTGTGAAAATGACTCAAGAAAAATATTCATCTCATCAGAATTATTTATAAGTGATTAAATGAAAATTTGAATTTATGTATTCTCATCATGTACTAAAGAACTACCACGTTATACAAGGGAATCCAACATGCAAGGATGTTTAGAGTTTCCTAGCCTAGTATACCTAACCATCTACTTATTTTGACCTTAATGAAGAAGTGTCATTAAGTCTAGGGATCTTGGTATATGATGCCCAAAGACAAATGTTAACAAATGTTATATTATTATATATTTTATAAATGGTATCTATAAAGAATAAATATAGTAATAATATTAATGATGAAAGAAAGAAAGGAAAGCTCCATCCATTATTATTTATTATTAAAATATAATAAATAGTACAATAGCTACAAAAGTCTAATTAGGAACTAGTTGAAAGTTCCTAAGTTAAAGTATTAAAAATTACCCAAATTAAGTAAAAAGGGTTAAATCGAGAAATCAAGGTTTCTTGATTTAAATGTCCCTTTGCCTAAAAATTATGTCTATAAAGTCTCAAACCACGGAAAGGCTTGGGGTCCTGATTTATCTTGTGGGATTCATTATCCTACCTGTTTTTCTCTCAAGAAATTGCTTGAAGAACAATTTCTTGGAAGGAAAAGGAGAACTAATCTAGACCTGATATACTAGTTAGGAAACCCTACCTTAGGAGCTCTAAGCTACTTCCATGTTCGTGTCCAACTCGAGGGGATCCGGATTGAAACCAGGAACGGTTCCGGGTCATGGTTGGGTGGAAAATGGTAGTTCCCAAGTGATTTGTTCATCTAATATAGAGGTCAGATCTGCCTATGAATTGTTAATGCTGGTTATTTGAGTGTGTAGGTTCAACTATTAAAGAATCTTCATATTACAGGTATGCCAGAGCCTAGGCTTCCTATTCTATTTTTCTATAATAAAAGAAGCTGATTTGGGTAAATATTTACATTACATGTTCTAAACCTATATGTTGGAGAATGATCAAATATTCTAGGGTTTAGATTTTAAGTTATAACCCTAGGTTGTACTTTACTTCTTATGTTAGATTTATCCATCGTTTATTTCTTTAGATTACTTCTACAATTTAATTCCTGTATAAACATTTATTAAGGGTTTGCACCTTAGTTTTCATTCATGTATTATATTTACTGTTGAAACTGTTTTCATTACAAACTAAGTTTTGTTTCAGATCTTTTACCTATATGTTCTTTTGGATTTTTATAAACTCTACTGACATATTCCATTTGTTACCAGAGGCATGTTTTAGATTTATATACTAGTTCAGAAGTAATCTATACATATATAAGTATAAGCTTACAACCTAGTTCACCTAAGTTATTATCTACAACTAAATTACCATATATATAAATATATATAAATCAACAGATATAAAATAGAAACACAATTCTAATCTACTAATACAATAATTATATCTAAAGCTCAATTTCTAAACATTCCATTTTGAACCCAAGATAAAATTAGCAAAGACCTTTCAAGGTATGGATATTTAAATACATGCTAACTACTAAATCATTTCCATTAAATAGCTCCATCATAAGAAAATAACAGAGTAATTATCGTAACCATTCATTGGTCTAAAATCAAGTTCCTTTTCCTAATTAAAATCCACAACCATAATCTTATAAATCTATATAATCAAATCGTATGCCATAAATAAATTAGTCCCATCTAATATTGGTCACAACCATCGTATAATAATTAAACCAAAATTATTACAATATAAACAATTAAAAACATGTAATTACTTAAAGGTCGCAGGAACGAATCCTATAGACGACCTTTGCCATTTTTTCTTACATAATCTACGATAAACATTAATACACATGAACCAAATTAAATTAACATCATCGTAATCTTTCACACAGTCTAAGTAAGTATACAAGCAACAACTAAGATTCAAATCTTGTAGTGTCATTCTACATCTATAAAGGCCAGGCTATGCACAAAGTGTATGTTGGCTATAATAACAAGATAAATATGCTACAACAAGGTCGTGAGACCTTTTTCTTTTCCCCTAAACTGTAAGAATGACCTCGGACACATTAAATAAATACAAAGTTCCCTAATCAAAGCCCATTACAGAACACGACCTAGGATCAAATCTTGAAGGGCCTTATTTATTTTACATGGCCACAACCTTCACATTTAAATACACATTCATGAAAATCATTACAAAGAGGTCGTAAGACCTTTTGCTAATCTATACATTGTATTTTATGACCACGACTATTGAAATTAAACCCCTAATTATCTAACCCTATTAATAACGAAAGCTACAACAACCCTGTCAACAAAGGGTTTACACCCACGGTGTAACTATAATTCCACATTACACATTAAAAAACAAATCCTAAATCCTAAATCCTCCATGATGTCGTAGCCTCCATGGAAAAGTGCTCATGCCATTCACGACATGGACTCAATCCATTCCTTGTCACTTTTTTTCCATTCATACAGCTAATAACAAATAATGAAGGTAACAATACATAGACTAGCTATGAAGGTGAATGCCACATACAACACAAGGTTAATAAAAAAATATCACAGCATAGATTTATACATAGTCTAGTTTAATAACCATTTCCAAAAACTTAAAAATAGTATGTATTCAAAACTCGATGAGTTACCACATTAACATATTTACACAGTCATGCCAAGGGCCATGGCACCATTGCAAGAAATGGTGTTTCCCAAGCTTAAGTCTCAAATAAAAACATGATTTACATAAAGACAACACAGAATCTGTTAAATGTCCCAAGGCCCCATTCGCTACTAACAACACCTCTATTTACAAACCCAAATCTTTGTAAACCCTGAGTCCAAAGGAAAATCGAAAACCCCATAGTAAAAACCCAATCGACATGATGCAACTAAGACCCACCCATAAAACTGAGAGGTTATAAGCATAATATTGTGCAACAGGCTTACCGTGGCCATTATGGTATCACCCATGAACTGGTTGTGAATCCTTGAGCCACATTGCTCCTTGACAACCTTATTACTTGCAACCACCAAGAAAACAAAGGATGAGAATTATGAAAGCTGAGCTAAGCAAACAACAAACCACAATGCTACTAAAACTCAATGAATCATTACCTCTGTCAACTGGGAAGTCACCTTCATCCACTACCCAGAGCTGAGACCAAACAAACGACAAGCAAAGAAAAATGATCAAGTCTTTCCTGGAGCCAAGCCCTAAGCTTGGGCTGCCCCAAACCCCAAGACGCATTAATAGTGCCATCTTGGTGTCCACTACCATCCCAAAACCCTCATCTCTATAGTCTGAAATCGATTCAATATCGATGGTCCCTTTCCCATGCAAAGTCTTAAACCCCATTATGTAACGTTCAAACCATATAATATATTCTCCACCCGAAATTTTATCACAAGGTATAATATTATATACAACATATACCATAGGCCTAAAGCCTCAAACCTTTTATTATTTCTTTTCCCTAAGTATTAAGCTTAGAACCATGGCTTATGTAATCTGCATGGTGAACTTGTTAACTACAAGTCAAGATTTTGTCTTTTAGCCAAATTTTATGACCTGCCAAGATTAAATAAAATATGTATTAGTACTTTTAAATACAACAAACATGAATTACAAATACATTAAGATACATACAATGGATCCGTAATTACATAATGAATAGTACATGTCACCTAGATAATCTAATTATGTGTTTAAATGATAAACATAGTAATTGCCTCATTATCAAGCTGAGTCTGTAAGAAACCATAAAAAGAACTAGTAGGTGTTTTCAATGATCAAAACGTTCAACACTCCTTAAACAAGTCTCTGTCGCTAAGGATATTTTGCATAGAATGAAAGATTTCCTTAGTTCAAACTAAACTAAGTAAGCCCACTAAACAAGTAGAAATTTTATTTCTCAGATTGTCACATGGGAGAAAAATTCCCGCCACTCCACCGACTTTAGTTCTAGAAACAAAGTTAAGTTAGAACCATATAAATAACGAGTAATACTATGCACAAAAGAACAAAGCATATAATCAAGTAACAACACTTACACAACAATGTATAACCATAGGAATAATGTAGTAAACAACATTATGACATTGTAAGTAAAATACAGTAATATTCATAACTGAAAGTAAGATGATAGAAAGTAATATCAGCTTATGACCAAACAATGGTACATTCAGTGTATGTTATATTCCACAAGTTCAATAATGTTCCGCATAGGTAGTTTTTACTAGCCTAATAATATTTTTTTTCCAATTTTTGATGACATTACACATAGATAATACATCCTAATAAAGGAAATTAGAATTGCAAACCAAGTCAACTCAAACTAGCTCATAAGGTAGGGTTACTAATACTAGAAAACACCCCCCTTATGTGTATAAATCACTTTCCAATCTAGTGAAGGAGATATAAAAAAATCTAGGTGATATAGGATAGCTAATTAGTGATGGAAAGTCAACTAAATCATGCCAAAAAGGAGAGAAAAAAGATGGAGGATGAGTTGGGAAAAACATAGGCAGTTTCCATGTGACTAACTTTTACCCTTTCAACTTTAAAACTGCAAAAACAGTCTAAAACTGAGAAAGGAAGGAAATGAGCACTTACTAATCTAGGCAGTCAATAAAGTTGGAAGAATTTTATCGAGAATTATTTTAAGGCACTCCTGGCTGTAAACAAGGAAAGTGTTTACCAAAATTGGAAGTGGAGGCCAACTAACTAGTCTAAAACCTAGGAAATTCATCATAAAGATTAATAAAATATATCCTAATTATGAGAATGGGTTTTTGAGTGTTCTAACAATATATACCATCCTACACAATTATGGTATATGATCTATCACATGTGTTTTTATCTTTGAACTGTCTAAAATTTCCAAATTTAAAACAATAATCTTTGATTGCATTTCTAAAATACAACTTGACCACAATAATAACCAATAACCAAAAGGAATTTTAATGGATCACCAAAAAGACACAAAAACAAATATACCCTAGCTTCCATGAAGTATACCAAAAAACAATTATTATCTCTTATGAAAACAAAAGACGCTCGACAGGAAAACAAAAATCATAAAACATGTAAGATAAGAAACTAGTGTTATTGTAAACCTAGATGCATTTGTAATTTCACAATGTATTCTTGAATTTGAATGAGGTCTTTGTAATAATTTTAAACAAATTTTATTTATTAAATTTTCAGTTATTATTATAATTTTATAAAAAAGTGAAATATCACCAAACATTTCTGATTCAAGTAACACACCCCTCCCAAAAACAATATATCAGAACACCTACTTATAAACCATTGATACGTTGTTACATCAAAATTGTAGAAAAATTAATAATAATAAAAAAAACCTACAAAGCATTCTAACCCGTGTACATGGTCGGCAAAATCCATATACACATTGTCAATGTAAATGACAATGTAAAGCAAAGGCTTCATAACTATTATCATCTTCCCGGCCTGGCCTTCACGACTAGTATTTGTCTTATACCATGGTGCCACAGCTCAAAAATGCCAGGTTGTTCTTATTTTATTTATTTTTACAAGGTTTTAGTTGGAAATAATGAAATATATATGAAATAATGATAAAAACTCATTTGGATGCGTTTTTGCAAGTCTAGGCTCCTCTTAAGTCACAAATTATTGGTATATCGGGTACTCTTGAGAAGTTGCTCCCATAATTAATATATATATGCAAAGATTTTATAGCTTTATTATTAAAAAATAAACAATTAACCACGGATTAAAGCCTTTCCCAAGTTTGATGTAAGTCCGATCTATGGTCAAAATTGAAAATTATTATTGGTAAATCCTAAATAAGAAAGTTTTACGTGGAGGAAAATTTTTATGGTTGAAATTTTTTTATTTGGCCTGTTTTTTACCATATATTTTCTTGTCATTCCATAACAATAATAGAGAAAAACTGAAAATAATAGTCTACTACAAAATTGAAAATTACTAGATTATACAAGATTTATATTCATGAAAGTTTTTATTGTTGGAAATATTTAATGGTATATTACTATTACTAGATTAAAGAAGTTTTATATTCATGAAAGTTTTTATTGTTGGAAATATTTAATGGTATATTACTATTACTAATTAAAGAAGTTTTATATTCATGAAAGTTTTTATTGTTGGAAATATTTAATGGTATAACATTAATGGAAGCTCAACAAAAAGTTATATGAAAACATGAATAGATGGAAAAAATAAATAAAATAAATCAAAACTATACAATAGTCTCTACCGACCCCACACACAGACTAATAAAACACACAGTAAGTTTTCATAAATAAATCAAAGTACAAAATAGTTATTCTTAACTTCCAATATGTGGACGCATGATTTTCCCCTCAACTATAGATCTATTCTTGGGATCCAGCACTATCATATAAGCTGCTTCCTAGTGTTGATCTGATATGATGGATAACCTAAACTTGTTACATTTCATTACAATAAAGCAAACATTTAAAGCAAGATTTGACGCCACAGACCCTTGATCGGGCTCCCGTCGTTGGCAATTGATGAGTTTGGTGGCCTATGGTACCTGCATTAAGTCGCAGTTTTAATTCCAATAAAGTATATTGTCGCAGTTTTAATTCCAATAAAGTATATTGTACACTGGATCAATCCCCTCCGGCTCCATATTTGGTACAGTGGAAGCATTCTTAAAGGAGTAAGCTAGCTGTGGAGCAATCCTCCCTCATTGGACGGAGGAGGAGCAAAGTTAGCGTTGACTTTGCTCCTCCTCCGTCCGATGGAGGGAGTTTTGCTCCACAGCTAGCTCACTCCATTCTTAAAAGTAAGATTTGCGCACTCTACATATTACAATTTCAGCAATATTTGGTTTACCGGATTAGGTCCGTTGCGGGCGTTTTGGTTAGCACTTAAACTGCTGAGTAGTATAAGTTTTAACTTAAACGGCCTCAACTTGCCTTAATCTGGCATATCAATTATGGCTTGACTTGCACTATGGAGTACTCAAATAGCAATTTTTAAGATTTGGATAGTTTTAAAAAGGATCATGTAATCTAAATTATGCAATGACAAATGTTGAAATTGCAAAATTACTGAAATAGCAATTTCCAAAAATAATTTTTATAGATTTTTATCAAATACCTGGGTATCTTCTTTCCTATGTTGTGACTATCTCAAACTATAATAATATATATTAAAAAATTATAAAAATAATAATTAAAAACACAAAGAAGAGAATAAACATAGAGAAGTAAAGAATAATTAACACAAACCAAATGACTTAGCTTATCCTTTATAGTTCTTATATCTGTGGCTATTGAGTAAGTTTTCAATTTTTTGTCAAATATGATAAAAATGGATTAAAATATTATGAGATATTTGAAAAGGCTTATAAATAATCAAATTTAAATTATTATAAAATAAAAAACAAAATAATTTTTATTTAAATGTAATATATGAACTTAGTTATAAAATAAAAATAAAAATTATTTCCAATTAATTAAACTTCTTTTAATTCTTAAAGTAAATAGTAAAATATATAACTTTTCTTTATTTTATTTAATATATAAAAAAGTCAATATAGATTTACATCATTTGTTAATTAGGCGTAACTAGGGAGGAGTGAATTCTCTAACATGGATTGTGGAAAGAGATGGTGTACCTCAGTTTTTTACCAGTCAACCATGTGTATGTATAGTGACAAAGAAATAGGAGTGTTCTTAATAAACCACTTGTGTCCATCATGAATATGTAGAAGGTTAACAATTTCAGAGGGTTAAAATTCCCAACCATCCAAAACGGTTTCAATAGATTCTAAAAGTTTCATATAAATTTTCAAGCTATGTGGAACGTAACGTATGGAACAAGTTTCCATAGGTTTCCATGCTACATAGCTTGTTTTCCCATTGAAACAATTGTGAAGAGAGTAGATGATCGATACAAGAGCTAAAATGGTTTTTCTTGTCTAAGATTCGGAATGGAAAATAGGGCAAAAGTAAGACGTTTCTAAGTAAATGATTAGTAAAGTGAGAGAATGGAAAATAGGGCAGAAGTCAGACGTTCCTCGAAGGGGAATCGTAAAGTGAGAAGCCTGCGTACGTGAAAGCGATAAAGCCAGGCGGTTGACCTGATCGATACAAGAGCTAAAATGGTTTTTCTTGTCTAAGATTCGGAATGGAAAATAGGGCAAAAGTAAGACGTTTCTAAGTAAATGATTAGTAAAGTGAGAGAATGGAAAATAGGGCAGAAGTCAGACGTTCCTCGAAGGGGAATCGTAAAGTGAGAAGCCTGCGTACGTGAAAGCGATAAAGCCAGGCGGTTGACCTGAGCTTCAGGTATATAATGTTTCTCGTCTAAGAGCTTCAGGTATATAATGTTTCTCGTTTAATATCTAATTTTGTCGTCGTTGTATTAGGTAAGATGTAGGCAGATTGACCTATTTGTCGACACGATCAGCAACGTCGGATGTGACTGCTCACCCGAGCTAGGTCGTTCCATCGATGTAAATGGTCGGTTCAGTAGTTTAATCCATTCTTTTTTACTTTGACAAATGGAATATCCTAGGAATGACGTTGCAGGCCTGTCGATCTATCATATTACAAAAGACTAAAAAGGAAGTCTAGTCATTCAATCGCATAGATTTTCAATTGGAAATTATCGCCTTGATTTTTAGTTGAAAATTATAGGCCTATTTCAAGCTAGATTGGCATTAAAAATCTTTATGGTTAGATAGCGATTGCAAAATTACTTTCCGTCTCATTTTTATTTTATTTGGAAATATTGCAGGACCAAGAGTATATATGAGAGTGGGTGAATTTAGGTGTACAAGTTAAGTAGGCTTAATCATTTTTTTTCTTATGAGTTTATGGGTTTAAATTTAAATCCACCGAGATTTTCAATTCACATTTCTAAATATATATAATTTTGTTTGTTAAAATTAATTTCGTGTATGAATTCAAATATTACAAAATTTAAAAATAAATTCAACTTGATAGGCAAGGTTGGAATTTTATTTCATCTTCAAAAGAAATTAGCTTTTTATTATATACTTAATAAAAATTAAACAAAAATACTTACCAAAAATAACACAAATCAATAATTAACATCTACTAACATTATGCAATATACACTCACCAACATCTATATTACCTACAATTAAAATTTGGGTTTGGTAACAAGGTTTCAAAATTTAACCTCTCTAAAAACCAACAAAAAAAATATTTAGTAACGGCTTATAAAAATACCTAAAAGATAGAAATAAGCTTTGAAAAATTGTTTATGCATTCTCCCAAAAATATTTAAAAATATTTAATTAAAAACATGCCCTTCAACTAGCAAAACATCCTCGAATTCCAACACTAGTGCTACCCACTATAACAATGAGATGCATAATGATCTATATCTATTCAAAGTTATAAATCTATATAATTTTTCCATTAAACTTAATTCCCTAGAAAAACTCAACATATTGAATGAGATGCATCCTAGTTTTTTTTTTATCTATTGAAGTTTGCATGTGTGATTCCTTAAAGGAGAGGGGTTGTAAAAGCTCCTGCACAACAAATTAGGAAGCCAACTAGTGTGAACCATTGTAAAAAATGTTTCATATAGTTTTCCATTGAGAAGAATTATGTGTGGATGTAGAAAATAACCTTGTGATTAAATCTTATAAAAGATACCTTAGGATTTTATTATGCAAAATTCTTCTTATTAAGGAGTCGTTGGATTTATGCATATAGCAATGATAGCAACATATTATGTAAAGATTAGCATTGTGCCATTGATATTTTATTATGCAAAATTCTTCTTATTAAGGAGTCGTTGGATTTATGTGTATAGCAATGATAGCAACATATTATGTACAGATTAGCATTGTGCCATGAAGCATTGATTTCATTGATGTTTCACCCTCTTCTCTCGATCGCAACAAATTCATCATGATTGTGTAAGTATAAGTATGTCACAAACTCAAAAAATCTATAAATAAATTAAAAAATAGCTTTATTGTTTATTATTATCTTTGTTTTAACATGTAATTATTGGTTGCACAATTTTTATAATCATCGTTACATATATTTATGCATGTAAGTTTAATTTGATTTGTTTAACGTTTGATTGACAAGTTAAGCACCCCTATGGCGTTGCCTGCAAGTAGCGACTGTATTGTCGCAGTCTCGCCAAGGTGATGCTTTTAGTCCTTTAAGTTTATTATTAATGTTTTGGGTGTTAATACCTAAGCCTAAACCTACATCTTAGTCCTAGCTACCCTTAAGATTTTTCTTTGTTGTTAATCCCACCCTTTACAATTAATGTTTGGAAAGGGTGGTTGCATAAATAAATTGATTAAGTGTTTGAACTATGACTAGAACTTTGTAAGGACTTAAGCCAAAGATTGTGTTTGATGGCCTTATCCCATAGAATTTACAAATCAATGGGTGGTAGTTTACTCTATGATTCACGATGTGATAGTTCAACATATGATATGATGTTTTAACTTAAAAAATATGATTGATGATCTGAAAATGTATGAAAGTTGGAGGGAGGCATAAGTTAATGCCAATGAAGATGCTTTTAATGGTTTGTAATAAGGTTTTAAGCCTTTTCCCTGGCTACAAGTTGACAGCGTGGCCAAGCACATTCAATGACATGACTTGTTCACGTGCATTATGGCCCAAGAAGGATCTTGACCCTCCACTTGTCAAGATCTGTTAGAAGGGTTTTTCAAAGGGTTTAATGCCTCGTTATGTTGTTGTAAGGGTTTGGATTCATTCATTCGGTATGTTTTGATTTTATCTGTGAAAGAATTCAGCCACTCCATGGTTGCATTGTATCAGTCTTGCTTGTTGTCCTTCACGGTCTGCTAATTTGTAAGTTTTTTTTTTCGTCCGTATGTGCGTTTTAATTGGAGGTTTTTCTCAGTTGGTTAAGGGCAATGTGGCTACCATTACAACCTCAGCCTTCAGGTTATGATGGGAATGTAGTCACTTTCATTGCATTTTTGTAGAGACTTTGCATTATGCCGAGATTTTAACCAGGTAAGGAGACAAATTCCCATTCACATTATGCACATTTTTTTAAAATTATTAGTATTTACGGAGCTTAACACACATTCTTCTATGGTTATGTAGGAAGAGGGGGAGAAAATGAAAACCTAAGGTGTGTTTGTCCTTTGATCTGTAAGTCATATGAAAATATTCATTTCGATTATAAAAATGGTCTATAACTTCGTAATGTTATGTCTAGATGAAGTTAGGTTACCATGAATCTTCAGATGAGCCTAACTTCATCCCCATGGCCCGTAGTTCACTTGGTAAGGTAGGGTTTTACAACGCATGTAGTGAGAATTTCTCCTCACTACAGGGGTAAGAATGGCTCCCTTGTGCATATAGGGCACAAGGGTACGTTCCTACCCTTAGAAAACAGTAAAAAACAGAAGTAAAAATGACTGAAACAGAGCTACGAATTGATATTGAACTAATCTAAGCAATACTAAGTAAATGGTAGCTACTGTTAACTGAATCTAAGATCTAATGGCAGAAAACAAAGAAGAAGAAATGGTGGAGCATTGTTGAACCCCTCTACACATAGTGGGTTAGGGTTCCGCCTTCAAAACCTCACTTAGGTGGAAATGGGCCACCATGCCTTAGCTCATGGGAGCACCTCTCTCTTGGTTTGGGAGCAATGGCTTGGAGAAATTGAGATGAAGGAGAGGGAGAGTGGGTGGTTTGAGAGCAAGAGGTCTCAAAGCATCCACGAGTAGCATAACAATAGGCAAGTGAGGAATGTTTTGAGAGTGACCCCCCACCCTCCTTATATAGTTTTTCCAAGGGATTTTTAGGGTTTTAAGCCCTTAGTCAGGGCTTTAGCCCCTTTTTTGGGTCTTTAGTCCCTTCTGCCCTAAATTTAGCCCCTTTCAGGGTTTTAGCCCCTTTTTGAGGGCTTTAGCTCCTAGGGGTCTATTTTGGGCTCTTTTTTGGGTGTTTTTATCCCTTTTCTTCATCCTTGGGCTCTTTTTGAGGTGTGGGGGTCAAATGGAATGTCATGGAAGGTCTTATGGGGTGAAATGAGTCACAGGGGCTTCACTTGTTTACCAATATACTATCACGTTAGTTCATATTGTGGGTTTTAAAATTATAAAAAAATGAACCAATATATTGCAGGTATTGGGGAGATGAGGGGTTTAAGGTGGGGCTAGGTAGGGTGGTTTATAAGGATTGAGCTATAAAAAGGGGTGGAGAGGAGGTTTTAAGTATTGGGAGGGGGTTTCAACAAAAATATTTTGGGTCAATACCTCTCAAAATTAAGGGTATTCTTCAATATCCCACGATCGCACGTGCTATGTGAGAGGTTCACTGAGTGAAGTCCCCATGAAATGAGTTCTGTGAGGTGGTGTCCTTGGGTGGTGTAGGCCATTGAGAGCTATGCAATTAGAGGAAATTTGGCGTCTAAAATGGGCCTTGTAAGAAAATGCGCCAATAATAAATTTTGTGAATTCGAATTCAAGAGCCAATATAATTTCAATAAAATGAGTCAACCATAATGGCTGAATTGACATATTTGTCATAAAAGAAAACTACTTTTTTTGTCTGTATTTTTGACATATCTCCATGTTTTTTTACACAAATTTCAAGAAGGAGAGTTTGTTGGATCAGAATTTAATTCCGCATCCAACAAGTACCCACACTGCATACTTTTGATGGACCCCGCTACCCCAAAAACATGAAATACCTGAAAAAAATGTGATGAATGTCATCATCACATTTTTTTCAGGTATTTCANTCTTCCTCCAAAATTAATAACTATTATTTTATTATATTAACTATTATTTTATTATTTTAACTATTATTTTATTATTTTCCTTAGGAGGCCCATTTGAGACCTCAAATTTCCTCTAATCTGAGGGGGATTTTTGGATTAACAGGTTTCCCCCTAATGTGTGAGGGCAGGAGCTCAACGTATGGCCGACGGACATCATAGGATTTGATGTCGAGAGGTGGTGCTTCCGAGGCTAGGGCATGGTGGCTTTTGGTTTTTGTATTAATTTGGTTCCCATCAATGGGTGAGATACAATAAATGTGCGACATGTCTATGGACGAGACGGGCATTCCCATGCTCGTGACAATGTCAAAAGAATCATTTTATTTATGCTCTAAAATACAAGAGCCAATCATATACAACTGATGTTACAATGCTGGTTACCTCTCATGTGAGGTTGAATACAATACTGATATGGTACATTGGATCCATGGCATTCTCATGGAATGCTACATCTTCATGACTAACGATCTGCTGGATCTGAAATGGTACATAGCTGTATGGACTCGTTGATTGAGAGTCAGAGTCTCTATGGTACAAGTATGCTGCATCAATCATAAAGGTATATCGAAGCACTACCCGGGCTTCAGATCACTGTCTCCAACGCAACCCGAAAATCACAAGGCACATAACCTATTTAGGTCCCTCGAGTGGACTCACTAGTTTGCTAGAGTCAAGTGAGATCCGTGGTCTTCGACCAAGTATTCTGTGGGACAAACCCTGTACGAATCTCTATGGTGCAATTATGGAGTTGAAGTCGAGCACATGAGAAACAACCATCCCGAGAGGCACTAAGGACTCCTCTCAAGTTGTCCAAGGAACTCATCAATGATGTTAATGAAACCAAGGTATAGGGACCTCTGGGTCTATCCTATGGAATATGTGTGTTGGTGTCGATAGAAAGAGACCTACCCCTAGTCAAGGCGATGATGTTTCCTTGACTAGGGGTGTGTGGGATAATCGAAAGATGTGAAGCAATATGTGGAGTGACTCACTGAATTGGGGGGGAGGGGAGGGAAGGGAAGAACTGAACAGGGGTAGGGGGAAGTGGGAGACTCACACTTCCTTTGTTCAGAGTATGGCGACAGGGTGGACCAGGAAGCACATGAAACTTAACTCATGGGAATGGGATCATAGCTGTAATACCGAGAATATCGTTGCAGATGGGAAATACTTGGAGGAAGTGGACACTTTTGATACTGATGGGATCCAAGGAAGACACCTTTGTAGAGTACTCTGAACAAAGGCGACCCAATGTGGGGATGCTGCCAAACTCTTTTCTGTGGGGTGGTATCTAGGGACACCATTATGGTACGATCTCGTGGATTTTTGGCGAGCCCGAGAAGGTAAATGCTTGATGGTGCTTTCAATTTTAGAGAGTCTAAAAGCATGAAGAAGACTCCAGTCAGGGCTCTTTTTCGTTGGTAGTCTCCTATGCCCGAAAAAGGATAAAAGTATACATAGGAGAGCTCACCCATCCTAGAGGGGATGAGAGACTTCTTTACCGTTGGTAGTCCAATCAGGCCGAAAAAGGTTAAACCTATACTGACTGGATGGTCATTCAGATACTTTTATGAGCATGAACGAAACCATGTTTACTCGGCAATATTTTCTTGATGAAATGGTTGGAAAAGAGCTTAATGACAATCGGTGGTGAGCTTTTTCGTCAAGTGCGGCCCCTCTACCCGAGAAAGTACAAAAGTATGCAGAGGGGAACGGTCTTGGCTTGAGTGTGCCAAGGAGGTCATTTTCATGAAATGGTCTACATGGTCCACAAAAGGAGGTAAATGAGACAATGTAGATGCCCTTTCCTATACTTTAGCGAGTAGGAAAGGAAGCAGCTGTGCTTGGCAATCTTTTCATTGTTTTAAGGAGTCAGAAAAGAGCTTAAACAAAACTCCAATGTGGTCAACCGACTGTGGTGGCATGAGCGGTGCCCCATGTTAGGATGGTGGACAGAGGTCCAAAGGTCATCCGTGGAGTATGGACGAAGCAGAAGGCTCTCAAACATACCAATACATGTGTGGGATAGATCGCAACAGAGGCCTGTGAGACGGTGCAGCAGAGGCATGAAAACCCAGGTAGCTCTCACACAAAGGTTAGGATAGCGTGTGTGTGTGTTAATGTGGACGGAATTGACCACATGCAATGTAAGTACAAGTCTAGAGGCATTTATATGCCAAATACGTGCAAGAAAAGAAATTATTTTATGGACAGTGGTCCAGAGGTCCGCATAAGGTTCGGTGAAAAGGAAAGGCAATCTATGTGTTAAAAATACATAATAAAAGCTAAAATTACATTCCTAAATGGGCAGTGGCCTGAGGACATTTCTATGTCAAATACATGGAAAGAAAAACAAAGGGTTTTGTGGATGATGGTCCAAATTCCTGCGTAAGGTGTGGTGGAAAAAGACAATTATAAATACAAAAAGTAAAATATTGTACAATCCTTAATGGGTGGCAGCCCGACAACTAGCATGAGTAGCAGTCAAACAGTATGATACAAGTACCAGTTCGTAGACACTCACATCATCATGTCATGGCTCGTGAGTTGAGGTGAATTGTGGGAAATGGTCCCGAAATTGACTGTTTAAACATGAGACGATGGTCTCATAAGGAAATGGAAATTTGATCCCGGAGGTGTGAGAGGTGTCTCAAACCGATTCCAGGTGACTTTGGATTAACAGCTAATGGTGCTATTGCTGACTTGTGCTAAACATGTTGAAAAAGAAGAAAAGAAAATGAAGTGACTCATTGGTGATGTTAAGCATAAAATCTCTTGAGGTAAAGCCTGTTGCGAGGGTTCTCCAAGAGTTGTCCATCAGAGTCAATAAGGGTGTATGCCCCTTTGATATCGTGAAAGTCTGTTCAAACATGAATGGTACCCTGTTTTTTATTTACGGGAATAGGATTAGAAACCCAAGTTGTGTATGTAATGGGATAAATGAATCCAGCTATGTGCAGCTTCTCTATCTCGGCTTTCACCGTAGCCACTTTGGATGGATGGATGGGCCATTACTTCTGGCGAATGGGTGCCACAACAAGCCATTTGTCAATGTGGTGCTCGACGATGGATGGATCTAGGGCGGGAATTTCATTATATGACCAGGCGAAGATGTCACAAAATTCTTGGAAGAGAGAAGTATAGGCATCGACCTCTTTCCGGGAGCAAGATACCCCCAGCATGATTTCCTCAACGATCTCAGAGTTGGTTGAGATGTTGATTTTAATGGTTGGTGAAATGTTCGCCATGTTCCCTTCTTCGAAGGCATCTGGTGCTGGTATTGGGTTCTTGAACCAGTCAACCTTCCCATGGATGAAATCTTTGGTCTCCATGGAAAACTGGTCGGACTGCGACACTAGTTCTTCCAGGAGTAAGAATGAGCGATGGTGCATGTCGTCCCATGGGTATTCTGCGGTGGTCAGAGCTTCAAGTATCTCCTCATCATTGTTGAAGCAACGAAGTGACAAGTCTGATTGACCGTCATTGGAGAAGGGGATGAGCTGGTCGGGGGAAGTAGACATCATGTAAATGGACATGGTGTCGGACGAAGGAGGTGGTGGTGGGTGAAATTCTTCGATCAAGGTGATCTCAAACTTAAGGGAATGGTGATGGAGTTCAGTAAGAGCCATTCGAAATTTGGGCCGTTCTTGGCAATGGTGGGAGTAATGTCCATACAAGATGCAAAGGGTGCAAGCATGGTTTGTCCTTAATCCCTTGTTCTTTACTAATGGCATGGTTGGGAGTTCAACCACAAGGATGTTTTCATTCATATCCATGGCATCTAGATGCGCATAGATCATAGGGATTTCAGGGGAATTTCGAGTTGGATGGCCCTGTTGTTCACAGACAGCACAAGGTGGAACTTGTCATGGTTCTACGGTGGCTTTGGTGTTCTTCCCCCTCGCCCTTTGGGTTGGGGTGGTGCAGTTGTAGGTGCGGCAGTTGGCTTATGTGGACCGGGTGGGGGGTGAGACTCAACTGCAATAGGTTGCACCGGAGTTAACGCAACCTGGGTTATTGCTGGTTGAGTTAGTGGATCTAAATACCACACTAGGATCCCTAACGTAAGGTTGGGTAGGCTTAAGGTGGCCATGACCGGCTTGCTCATGACACCAGGTGGGGGAAAGAGGAAGGGAATTGTATGGACCGGAGATGAGCCCACATAACTCCCAGATGGTTGCATGTGGGGGTGAGGTTGTGGTTGTGGCTGCGTGTAATGCTGCTTCTGCGAGATGTTGCGGCTGCTATTGGCATTGCGGCTATGGATGATGTTGTGATTGTGGTTGGGGCTGCAGCTGCAGCTGTGCTTGATGAGACCATGCAAAATTCGATAGTTTGCTTTTGTGTCGCTGGTGGTGACACCAACGGGAAAGGAGCCGTCATGGTGGGATCGGTAAACAAACCAGGGCCCACAGTCAATGGTGGGGAGGTTGGTGTGTTTTCAACCATGGTGTTGGTTATAGGGATGACATTAGTGTGTGTGTCGCCCCTTGCAGCTTAGTGGTGGTGATGGTAGGGATAACGTTGGCAGGCGCTGTTAACCCTTGCGAATCGTGGTAGGTGAGCTGATCGACCATCATAATATTCCCTTCATGGGGTAACATCATGAGGTGGAAGACAGTTGACATGACGGCTCGCATGGTATACATGTAACTCGTCCCAAGGAGGAGGTTGTAATTTAGTTGAGCATTGACGACTTCAATGTCAATCATGATTGTCTTCCCAGCTAACATGATGGGGACATGGGGGACGATTCCTTGGGCTTTAGTGGGGTGTCCATCATAAGCTCGTAGAGTCATGGAGGACGGTTTCAGAATCGGTGATCCAAGCTTCTGCCAAACCAAGGTAGACATGACGCACGTGGATGCCCCCTCATCCACTATGCATCAGTACACAACCAAGTTTCGGATGGATACCAGGATTTGGAAGGTGATAGTGGAGGGCATGCGTGGCTCTCCGTTCTTTGTATCAAATGTGATTATCTTGGAATCGGAGGGGTATACTACCCCTAGAGCGGCTAGTAAGGCTTTCCATTGCATTGGGCATGTTTTGAGTACCTCAAGAGTGGACATGGCAATTGGCGTTTGGGCCAAATCATCCACAATGCTATAGCTAATTGCAGCTCTAGCTGTGGCATTATTGGCAATTCTGCGTATGGGGACGCGTGGAAATGGGGGTAACTAGAGAGGTAGGTTGGTTGTCTTAGATGTGGATGCTGCTGATGATTCAACAGGTTTGGTGGTGGTACCGTACTAATTTCATCTAGTCTGTAAGTTGACCTTTTCAGTGGTCATGGTCATAAGTGGTGAACACCTGTTTCGGCTATGGGCGGTGCCCCCGGAGTGTTGGGATTGACCTGAGGAGGGGGAGTGGTTGCGACCAATCCTTGGATTGGTAGTTGGTTTTGAAGCACCATGGGAGGAGGTCCTTGTGGTGCCTAGTTGGGTTGGGCTTGCATGGGGGCATCAGCGGCCTGTTGGGCCTCATTTTGAATGGCTTACTTAGTGCGAGCCATGAGGGGACACTCAAACATGTAATTCCCATATACATCACAGAGTGTACAGGGTTGGTTTGTGCACAACAGTGTGTTTCATCTTGGTGCATTCTGCCATGGGGGTTTTTGGGCTGGCCGATTAGCCGCAGCATTATTGGGAGGGTTCGGTTGCTGACTGCCTCCTTGCGGTTGGTTATTGCCTTGGCTACGGGGCCGGTTGTTTCTAGCTTGCCCTTGTTGATTATTGTGGGCAAGCTATTTGGGATGGTTTTGTTGTGCAAACACTTGTCCCAATGGTGAGGGTGGAGTGGATGGGGAAGGGGCGGGGGCTTGAACTTGTTGCACTGGTGGTGCATAGTATATTTGTTGGGGTGGTGGTGCCACGAATGTGGGCATTTGCCCCACATACTATTGTGTTGGCCAAGTCATGGCTTGATCCTGCTGCGGTGGCACAGGTTGTGCATAAGAGGTTGTTGCCCCAGATTGAGACATCATTCTAGCATAGTCCAGAGCTTGGTTTTGATAAGCAGCATTAGCTGTGTTGCTTAGTTGCTATGCCATGGAAGGTGGTGTCGGTCTAGGCTGTGGTTGTTGGGATATTGACCCTATGATGCCATCCGCGGCGTGGGATTCCCCCGATGCATCGCGGTAAGAGGTACTTGGACGGAGAGCGTCTAGAATGACAGTGTACAAGTATCCAGACTAGGCGTGAATGAGATCAAATTGTTGGGCCTTCAATATGGCCTCTTCTTCAAATTGGGGATGTTCAGGTGTGACGTCCTTTGCAATGGGCAGGAGTAAAGTCTTGAGGAACCAACCTAAGAAGATCTTGTTGTCAAGTTGGATCTTACACAAGCTACGACACTGCTGCCACTCATGGATATGATCAGTGATGTGGGTGGCGGTGTTTTAGCGACAAGACAGCAGGATCTCCACCCCCTCATCATATCTAACAGGGAGTTGGAAATACTGTAGGAACATGAAGGCTAGGGAGTTAAAGTCAGGGTACTTGGCCTGTGGCAGCTCAATGTACCATTTGTCCATGGCATCTATAAGGGTGCGTTGGAACAACCTCAGCCTGATGGAGTCTTCTACAATGCTATTGGATGAGCACCATAGATGGAATGTCATTATATGATTTTTGGGACATTCTCCATCTTTTCCCTCAAAATTTGGGATGTCTAATGGCAGCTTCGTTGGCATAGGTGTCCTGAAATCTTGGTGGTGGATGGGATCATTTGTTAATCTAGCCAAGTAAGGCAATTTCAAATGAGCCATGAAGGGTAGATTTGATCCCAGGTTGATGTGGGATGGGGCTGCAATGGGGGTGGGGTTTGCAGGTGCATAATGCATCTGCATGGCTGGAGGTGCTTCCGGTGGCACCATGGCGGATGGGCCAATGCCCCCAAGTGTTGTGGGTGGGATGGTGTGGGTAGAGAGGGAATTTCCCCCATGCATGGTGGTAGGGGCAATGTGGGTGGTTGGTGCACTGCCCCCCGTGTGGTAGGGGGGACAATGTGTGTGGAGGGGTTGCTGCCCCCATGTGTTACCATTGGGCCAGCTTGGCTGGTCACTATTGGTGGTGGCAATTGGCTAATGACAGTCTACATGACTGTGCTTGGACCGCTTGCCACATTGTGGGTGACAGGTTGTGATGTGGACATGGATCCACTTGCTAAGGTTAGGCTAGAAAATGGATCCGGGTTTGTGGTAGCCATGGGGCTAGATGGTGCGGTGTGGAGGTCTGGTTCAGATTGATATGGGTCTGAATCAGAATCATAGGCTATGTGGCCCTCTGATGGTGTGGGAGATCGGTGAGAATGGATACAATGATGCTGACTGAGTGTTCCAAGTGGTGGTGGTTCGCCTCTTAGGCATGAGGAAGATCGTGGAGGATCAATTTTGTTTGCTTGTGTGTATGAAACTGGTGGGTATGAAATTTGGACCCCGATTTCAATTGCTTCCTACTGGCTAAAGGTAGTCTCTCGGCCACCAAGACTACCAGAAGACAATGCTTAGCTTGTTCCTCATGGGTGATTCTACTCAATCGAAAGGGGTCGTTGCCCATTTCGCTTGGCAATTCCTCTTAGTGGCCAGCTACTTTGGGGTTCCTGTGGTACTCCTCACAATGCGTTTCTGGGAAAATCCCAAGTACTTCCCACAGTTAAAGCAGTCAGGGACTTATGTCCTCAAAGACTGCAGAGTTGATTGAACTTAGTGTAAATTTGGTAAATTTTAAGACTTACTCAACGTCATGAACTGAGTTGGGTTGATTAGTTGGTATGCTGTGTTGGTTTGCTTGTTTATTCTGTTATTTGGTTTGCAATATGGTTTATGAATTCATGGTAAAGTTCACATCATGGTTTTGTATGCAAACATAAACGGAAATTTGTAACCAAATATGGTGATTAAACCTGAATTGTTGGCCTAACTAAGTGTCTACCTCTCAATGGTATTCTTCATCAACCAAGAGAAGGTGTTGGGATCTCAACATAATGGGACTGGGATCTCAACATAATGGGACTAAGCCCATCCGTAGATCCTCAGGTCACCTCCCAAGTGCTAGGTTGGTCATCATGGAGGACACTTAGCGCTGTGAGAAGCCCTCCTTCTCTACCACCTGTACCTTCCAGGTCACCTAGTTGTAGTGGTTTGGGAAAAATACCATGGAGTGCCTAGATCTATACGAGCTTTCCCTTCGTCGTATCCTAGAATACCCTAGAGGGAGATGACTGGGTAGAGGAGGAAGGGGGCAGCAAGATGGTTTATTTTATGTTGCTTTTAGTTAGACTAATTGATTTTATTAAGTCTTAGTGATTGGTTTCGCATATACACATTTGTTCATTGATTTACTTGCAGAAAATGAAAACTGGAATTAAAAGAGACCTTCAATGGAGGATAGAGGTAGCTGGGCCACACTAACAGTCCTCTGAAATTGAAAATTGCTGCTAATTAAACTCAAAAACAACTTATGTGTAACAGGCTGCACATTTCTGACTAAATCCCGCAAGGGGGCCGCAAGATTTTTCTAGAAATGAGCGAGGGGGTTGCACAAAATGCCAAAACAGCAGCAACTTGAGCTCCAAGGCTGAATTCACGCCTGTCTAAGGATTAAGTGCACCCTAGGTGCACCTGTTGGCCAATTAAGTGCGCCTTGTCTCACCTTTTCCCCTAATAAGAGCGACCTGCTCTGGAAAGGGGTGTTCTGGTGAGGCAGGGTCAGTCTGATTCAGCTCGGCCTAGCAGAGGCTTCAGCATTGGCAGAAACAAGAAATAAAATGGATTTAAACAGATCTAAACTAACATTTCTGAAAACTAGGGTAAAAACTGAAAAACTTGAAATCTTGAAATTTTTTGCCGAGGGATCTTGTGGGATCAACCCAGGGGAGTTTCCAAAGCTGTAGTGAGAATTTCTCCTCACTGCAGGGGTAAGAATGGCTCCCTTGTGCCTATAGGGCACAAGGGTAGGTTCCTACCCTTAGAAAACAGTAAAAAACGGAAGTAAAAATGACTGAAATAGAGCTGCGAATTGATACTGAACTAATCTAAGCAATACTAAGTAAATGGGAGCTACTGTAAACTGAATCTAAGATCTAATGGCAGAAAACAAAGAAGAAGAAATGATGGAGCATTGTTGAACCTCTCTGTACATAGTGGGTTAGGGTTCCACCTCCAAAACCTCACTTAGGTGGAAATGGGCCACCATGCCCTAGCTCATGGGAGCACCTCTCTCTTGGTTGGGGAGCAATGGATTGGAGGAATGGAGATGAAGGAGAGGGAGATTGGGTGGTTTGAGAGAAAGAGGTCTCAAAGCATCCACGGGCAGCATAATAATAGGCAAGTGAGGAGTGTTTTGAGAGTGACCCCCCACCCTCCTTAGATAGTTTTTCCAAGGGATTTTAGGGTTTTAAGCCCTTGGTCAGGGCTTTAGCCCCTTTTTTGGTCCTTTAGCCCCTTTCACCCTAACTTTAGCCCTTTTCAAGGTTTTAGCCCCTTTTTTAGGGATTTAGCTCCTAGGGGTCTATTTTGGGCTCTTTTTTGGGGTTTTTAGCTCTTTTCTTCATCCTTGAGCTCTTTTTGAGGTGTGGGGGTCAAATGGAAGGTCATGGAAGGTATTATGGGGTGAAATGAGTGCTGTGAGGTGGTTTCCTTGGGTGGTGTAGGCCATTGAGAGCTATGTGTGGGATTTTTGGGTTAACAACCCAAATGTTTTTCTTAAACCTTGGGATGGGTATCATATACAATGCAAGTGCTTTTAACGAGGGGTAAAATGTGGAAAAATATAGGTCTATACTCTTGGTGAGAGAGGTGACAAGGTCACCTCCTCTTATGTCCCCTTATTCTCTGCTAAAGGTGAGGAATTTCCTCTAACTCTGTTAAGTGGGGAGAATGCATTCATTAACTTGGTCGTTAGCATTAGACTAACACTACTTAGTTTTTGTGCATGTAACTATGAGTGTGGTTTTGGCTTGGTATACACAATTTTGATCCTCCAATAGTCATACGGTAAGACTTTTGCAGATTCAAGGTTAATTTGGTTTCCCCTTGGTTCACAATCCAATGAAAGATATGATTTTCACAACCATTGCGAAGATCATTTTTGTCCTATTTTTAAAAACCCTTTGGGGTCTGTATGTGGATGCATTAGTAATAGTGTGAGATTCATTGCTTCTCACACTCGAATTTGTTTTGATTTGGAATCATACTTGACTGTACATTGCAATTTTAGTTCTAGACTATGGATGCCAATAAATTGGCTTATGGCCACACTACTCTTGATAGTTGGAAATATCTATGAAGATCCAATCTATAATTCAATTTCAAAATGTTAACTGGAAATGTGGATTTCTAATTATGTTTGGATATCATGATCCTGGTGTTGATTAAATGCTTTATCAGATCGATATAACCTTGGGTATGGATTCCCGATATCAAAGACTATTCATTTGTATTTAATTATGGTTATTGATTTGATAATAAATTTACTCTGTGATTTTATGTAGATTTGATTAATGTTGAGTTCATAATGTGGATCTGCAAGTTGGGCATTTGTTGATTGACTTGAAAAATATTACTATGTTGGATCGACTGCAATCATGTTGTTCAGTTTTCTCAAGATTTGTTAGAATATCTAAATTGGTCCCAAATGAGTATGAATACCCAAAATTGATAGGGGTTGGATAATCAGTTATATTATTTAGCATGGAGTCAATTTCCTTATCTCTTGTTGAATAAATAATTGGTTGACTCGTGTATCCTTCTTTAGTTCCTTTTATTAGTTACTATATTGAGATCTAACCGTAACTAGTATGAACGCTCAGAACAAATATTAAATTGAAAGAAATATATAACTTATAAATATTTGAATAGAAATAAAGTCGGTGTGGATACCTTGGGCTCCTAGGGGTATGCAAATAGTTTAAAATGACTTATATCTATTGATTACTTTGATATATATTTAAAATACATTGAAAAAGATATCTATATATAATTAAAGTATAGACAAGATCTACGATTTGGGCATTACTCTGGTTGATGGAATATTTGGTTGGAAGATTGTAAAACATTCGCTCACATCTTTTAGTTGTACTAAATTCAAATCCACTCTAATCTCGATATGGAATCCAAAACAATGACCAGGTTGAAATATGTATATAATACTTATATAATTATTGTTAAACTAAGATAATAATATATGTGATTCTTTTACATTTTGTAAATAAAAAACAATTTCTACTAAAACATAATATGGAAATAGGTAAAACAGTTAAGAAGAGATGCATAGCATAATCCTTAGTTAACAAAATATATTTAGAATTCAAATTTACATACATACTATAATTACCAATAGTAAAAACTTAATAATTTATTGAGGAACCCATCACCACTATTACAAAAACAGAAGTGAAGTTGTTGTTCCTCCCAACCAACTCCTAGAGAAGGAAAGTCTTACTTTTTCCAGAACCCCCAAGACTGTTTGTTGAACCACAAGGATAAAATACAACAAATGTGACATCTCTTTACATCAATAGATCAATTCCACATCCATCACCACCCTCCTGCTTGCTTGATGGACATGTACTATTTTATAATTTTTCCCTAGGGCTTGCTTATTTATGAGACTCTTTCTGTTTAGCACTCCACAAGGAGTCTTGACCTGATTTTTGGAAGGTTGCATCCTGCATCACTTGAGTTCTCACTCAATAGATTTTTCCACTTGTATTTTCCCCTTGTGGGTTAACAAACATTCTTTTAACAACTACTTCTGTTCTGTTTCATTTCAGTCTTTTATTTACTCAATAAAAATAATAATCCGTTTACATTTATTTTTACTTTATTGTCAAAATATATAAAAATAAATAAATATACGAAATAATAAATAATTAACATGTCTTTGGTGTATTACATACACCTCCCCTTAAAGGATAACACCTAGGACGATGTTATTTATTCTTTGTCTCATTTCTCCATTATTTCATCATGAAATAAAGCTACATATGAATCGCGCATATTATTTGCTAGTTCCTAAGCAGATTCCTCTAGATTAAGGTGCTTCAATTGCACTTTGTTTATCCAATGGTATGGTTCCAGAGTAAAAGTTATCTCCTGTCGAGAACATGTTCCAGTCACACTTGAAACTCTCTTTTGGGTTCCACCTGTATAACATTCTAGTTAATCACATGGGTAGCATCATGAACGTATTTCTTTAAAATTGGAACATGAAAAACATTATGTACTTTTATTGTAGGAGGTAATCCTAATTAGTATGCCATAGGTCCAACTTTTTCCAATATTTCAAGTGGACCACAATACTTGGGTGCCAATTTTGAGTATTTTACCAATCTCATGGAGATTTTCTTGGGTTTTACATTTATATCAACATCTTCTCCTACCTGGAACTCTAGAGGAGTTCTTTTCAATTTTGCATAACTATTTTTCCTAACTTGGGAAACCTTGAAATTTTCATGTACCTATTTCACTATTAGCTCCATATCTTTCAATAATTCAGGACCTAACATTAATTTATCGATGGGACTACTCCAACAAATTGGAGTGTTACACTTTCATTCTTACAGACTTTCAAATAGAATCATTCCAGCTGAAACTTGGAAGTGATTGTTATGATAAAATTCTATTAAGTGCAAGTAATATTCTCACTTGCTAGGTTTATCCATTACATACATTCTAAGAATGTCTTCTAGAATCCAATTTACTCTTTCAGTTTGTATTTCAGTTTGAGGATGATATGCAATGCTGAAATTTAAATGTGTTCCTAGTGTTTTAAACAAATCTTTCCAAAAATTTCCTGTAAAGTTTACATCTCTATTTGAGATTACTACTTTAGCTACACCATGCAACATGAAAATTTATTTCATAAATATATAAACAATGTTAACAGCCTTATAAGTATATTTTATAGGAATAAAGTGAGTTGTTTTGCTTAACTTATCCACAATGACCATGATTGAGTCACGTTTTTTAACATTCTTAGGTAAACCTGTTATGAAATTCATGCTGATAACTTCCCATTTACATTTCAGAATGGGTAATGGATGCAATAATCCCATTGGATGTTGGTGTTCATCCTTTACCTATTGGCATTCAATGCATCGTAATCATTTTCTTGTCATAGTAATGATTTTCTCGTATCCACGGTGTCCTAAATAAGGCCGTTTATGTAATTTAGCCTTAACAGTTAATTTGATATCCGCTAAATTAAGTATATATATCTACCTTTATGTAACCCTTTTCCATTCAAACTAAGATATGTTTTTATTTGACTCCTTTCATTTTCTACGCTCTTTTATTTTAGATTTTGATATTCTTTATCAAAATTCTCTGCATTTAAAAAATTATTTTCTAAATATGATTCATAGTTACTGCTTGCATACAACATGTTTGTGTGATGAATTAAAGCATATACAAATTTATTCTCTTTTCCTTTTATAGGTTTTATTTCAAAATCATATTCGCTTAGAAATGATAACCACCTAGCTGGTCCACGTCTAGCATTAAGATTATGTTGATCAAACAAGTATTTTAGACTTATATTATCAGACATGAGGAAGAATCTTCTTCCTATGAGGTAATGTCACCACATTTTTAGCACATGTATGATGGAAGCTTGTTCTAGGTCATGATTAGCATAATTTTTCTCGTGTTCTTTTAACTTCCTAGACTCGTAGGCTACGACATAGTTTTCTTAAATTAGTACTCCACCTAAACCTTCTTTACATGTGTCACTGCATACCAAAAAATCTTTAAAAGGATCATCAATTTTTAATATAGGGGTTGTGGTTAACCAATGTTTTAATTTATTAAAAATTTCAGTACATTTTTCACTCTAGTCAAATTTCTTACATTTCTACTATAATGAAGTGATACAGTATGCAATCTTAGAAAATCCTTTGATGAATTTTTGATAGTAGCCAGTAATCCCCATGAACCATCTTATATGGGTTGCATTGTTTGGAATAGTCCATTCAATAATATCCTTAATAATATTAGGATGGACTAATATCCCATCCTTAGACATCACTTGTCCTAGATACTGAATTATGTCTTTAAAAAAATTGCACTTGCTAAACATAGATTTTTTTTTTTTTTGTTCTCTTAACACTTGTAAAATTATTTTTAAGTTTTCTTCATGCTCTTGTTTATTTTTAGAGTAGATCAATATGGTGTTGAGAAAGATGACTACAAATTTATCTAAGTATTTTCTCAATATACTATTCATTAAACACATAAAAGTTTCTAGGCCATTTTTTAACCCAAAGGGCGTTACGACAAACTCATAATGACCGTATATGGTTTTAAAAGAAATTTGAAAGATGTCTTCATCCTTGATCCATACTTGATGGTATCTAGATCTTAAATATTTTTTTGAGAAAATGGTTTCCCCTCAAAACTGATCGAATAGATCATCAATTCGGGGCAAAGGATATCCATTTTTAATAGTCATTTTATTTAACTGTCGATAATGTATACATAGTATTAGAGTGTCATCTTTTTTCCTTACAAATAAAAGCAGTGCTCCCCAAGGGGAACATGGGGTGTCGTTGACGGATCAACATTATAACACGTTCTTTCATATTGGAGATTAAAAGATTACAAAATTTTAAAGAAATATATTGGGGTTGTATTAAGAGTATAAGGGCTTATATTTTTTACTATATAAATACCCCAATATGTTGTGGGATTTTTTATTGCAAACCAGCAACATGCATATGGTTTTCATTTCTATGGGATGGAGCGTGGGTTTTTGGCCATGTTGGAGAGCATGGGAGGGATCTGAGAAGAGCGTAGGAGAGCCCTAGGACGACTGAGCTGACGCGGGTTTACTGGAAGTATTCCTATAGATCATCCATTTCAGCACTCTATTGGCTATTTCATGGGGGAGATGTGGAGGCTGACGGGAATTGCCTCTTCACTATCGTGCTTATGGAAATACAACTTGGAACTATTTTCCCTCATGAGCTGAGGCATAGGTTCGTGAAGATATTCAACAAGGAATATCATGCCGGGGCTTATCTGAAAGACCAAACGGATATGGTGATCAAGCATCTTTATGTGTCAGATCATGATGTTGGTTGGGGCATCCACATTGTGCAGGAAGTGAAGCTCTTGGATGGGAAGGTATATTGACATACCCTAGATGCATCCATCAATGAACTCATGCAAGTGTGTCTCAGAAGGTATGTTCAATGATTTCATGAATTCATGGCAAACAATTTTTTTCATGTTTTCTTTAAGTTCTTTTCCTCAATTAATGCATCGCCCAAATTTGGTTTGGGTTAATGATTTTGGGTGTCTTGTATTATTTGTTGCAATTATTCCAAATGAATGAATCACCCCAATGCAAATTTCTGAGATTTTAAGGGCGTTCTGATGTGGTTAACAATTCATTTTTCTGTTTTTGATTTATATTCTTTTCTTTATCTCCTAGAAATGCAGTTTTATGATATTTTAGGGGCGTTATGTTGTGGTTAGCAATTCATTTCTCCTTTTCTGATTTATATTCTTTTCTTTATCTCCTAGAAAAATGGAATCCCTATATTAGTTGATTTATATTTTTTTCTTTAGCTTATAGAAAAATGTAATATGGAATACCTGTATTAGTTGTTTTAAGGAGTATTTTTTTTAATCCCAAGGATTATTTTTTGTGAATCAAAGAAACTCATCTGTTGGCTTTGGATACAAGGGAAGTTCCACATTTATTAAAGGGGTAATATTTGCATTCCAACCCTTAGGAATATTTTTTGGGAGGAAATGTTGAACACATATTTTTCAAGGAATTTGATAATTAGCTAAGTTTCTTATCAATTATGAATAGTGGCCTATTTTCATTACTTAATAACTCAACTAGTATGAAAGATTTCATAGTATTGTGTTTATTCTGAATGTCATGCCACATTAAGTATTTGATAGTAAAGCACACCAAACAATTATCAACACATAATAACATAGGAAACATATAATAAGTTGCAACTCTGTAAAGTCTAGTGGAAATTGACTCGTTGGACTACTACAATATGGAGAAACAACAAAGAGTATTCAACATCATAATTATAGGTTGGAATATTTATGTTTCATTAATAGTTTATACTTCACTTAATTAACTAATAAAACAAAATTCATGAACCTAGAATTACACCAATGCACTAAAATAATTGTTAAAAGATTCAAGCTGGAAAATCCTTACTTCAAAGTTCTTCATAGAAAAAGGCATGGTACATTTACAGGTTGAGATAAAACAATGGGTAGCATCATTAGAAAATACACAGATTTGAATGCATGTTCCTCTGCATAGAATCGACTATCATTATCTACCAATCAATGAAGGGTTAAGTTAAAATGTGAGCAAGTACATCTGAAAATGCTTATAATTACAATATGGGATTCAGCTAAGAAACCATATGTGGCTTCTTCATCCAAAGGAATCAAACATATTAATCCTCCATCCATTAGTATTCCATCCTTTAACTAATCAACCATATCATTGAATACAAAAAAGTAGAAATCTCAAAAGCATATGTTAACAAAAAAAAAATGCATGTGTTAAATGAGATACACAACTAAATCAAGAAACCATGAAATATCAATTGATGGCTCATCTGACTTCAAAATTATGGATCATTTTGTAAAGATCTGAAAATGTATCAGTCAATTGACGTCTTGCAATCATTTCAATTTAAATTCACTTGACAAGTCAATGCATCCTACATAACTAGCAGTAATCTTGGAAATGTTGGGAAGCACCTTCAAAATACCTCTCTCTATGCTAGTTCTTTGGGAAGATGAGACCATCCAAATATTCCAATTAAAATGACCATGAATTCCTTTATATGATGCCATATAAGGATGCAAGCTTAATATTATAAACAAGTAATCACATATCTCTGGTAGTAAGCATTCTACAAGGGAAGGGTAGCTGCACAGAAAATTGATTATGAAAATTTAGAAAGATCCTGAAAAGTGCCTGGATCTCACTATAACTATTTAGTTATGTAGATGTTTTCCTTACCCATACATGTTAGAAATATGTTCATGGTGCTCCAAAAAGTACAAAACAAATATATGACCCACAGAAGTTTCATGATAGGACTGAACAAGATCATATATACTTGTGAAATTCTTCAGAGTAAGGTCCTAAATAGAAAACACATATCTCAGTGTTGAGGTTGGCTAATATCATAACAAAAAGAAAAATCCACAATGAAATAAAGGAATACTTGTGAAATATAATATTCACACAAACGTTCAAGTCCTTTTAAAAGATATTGATCAGTAGATCTTAGAAGGTCTTGTGCAATATCTGTTGTCATATCTATTGTACCAGTGTATATAAATATGACACCATTACCCCATCTGAATCATAAAACATTCTTGGATAAAATATATTTGAGTTCTAACATGTCATAGTTTCTTTCATATTCAACTTGAACTATTTATAACAAGAGTGAATCCTTCGCTATTGCCATAAGGGCCTGTGCAAGAAGATGAGGGACCTTTTTGGCACGTTAGATGCAATAGAAACCTGAAAAATCAGGCATCCCTCAACTTGGATTTTTTGAGATACTTATGCAAAATATCTTGCATTGAGTAAAAAACATGAAATGTAGGAAATTGAATCACCTTTCCGAATATATAACTTTTATGTATCGAAAATTTGCATAGCTATGTCAAATTTCATTTTTCCTAACAGGCACTTTTTATTTTTCAGGGAAATTATAAGGTATATGTTTTTGTGGGTGCAGCCTTTGAGGGCCTAAATGATCGAATCAAGCTACAAAAATTGAAATCCATGTAGAAAACCCATAGCACTAGTGCGGTATTATTTTTCGAAAATTAAATTAGTAATTTTATAATATTTTTATAATTGTCTAAGTGAGAAAACCTCGAAAATGGTACGTGTTTTGTGGGTGCAGCCTTTGAAAGTCTTAATGCAAAAATCATGAAATGGGGTTTTGATAAAACGTAGAGGTTAGTGTCTACTTGTGCACCATACAATTTTTGTTTGAAGTGATTACGAATTGAAAAAGTTATAGAAGAAACACTAACAGTGTGTTTCACGAGTTAAGGAGGTAGGAGAGAAAAGAATTTGAAGAAAAATATGAAAAATTAATAATTTTAAATAAAAGTTACATATTTGGAATCTGTAAAAAAAACCATATTTTTGTTTAAGATTTCGTCAAAAATGATTGTGTGTAGCATACTGTAAAGAGTGGTTAAACACAAGTTTCTCCAGAAACTAGAAGAAACACCCAATTAGCTTTGGTTCATGATTACCATAGCACAGGTTTGGTATTACCGAAGCAAACACCAAACCATACACATAGGATTAAGG
>LPNX010306156.1:314693-325777 GCA_001517045.1 Pseudotsuga menziesii
GATGACTATGATGATGATGATGACCACGATGATGATGACCATGATGATGAACAATGATGATGATGATGATGACGATGATGATGATGACCATGATGACTATGATGATGCTGATGACCACGACGATGATGACCATGACGATGATGATGATGAACATTGATGATGATGATGATGATGATGATGATTATGATGATGAACATTGATGATGATGATGATGATGATGATGAGCATGACGACTATGATGATGACCATGATGATGATGATAATGATGAACAATGATGATGATCATGATGATGTTAAGGATGATGACAATGACCACGGTAATGATGATGATGATGATGATGATGACCATGATGATGATGATGATGATGATGATGACCATGATGGTGATGACCATGATAATGATGAATTATGATGATGATGATGAAGATGATGATGTTGAGCATGATGACTATGATGATGATGATGATAATGACTTGAATGATGATGATGACCACAATGATGATGATCATGATCAACAATGATGATGATGACCATGATGATGTTGAGTATGATGACTATGATGATGATGATGATGATGATGATGATGATGACTATGATGATGATGATGGCCACGATGATGATGACCATGATGAACAATGATGATGATGATGATGATGACATGATGTTGAGCATGATGACAATGACCACGACAATGATGATGATGATGATGATGATGATGAACATTGATGATGATGATGATGATGATGATGAGCATGATGACTATGATGATGATGATGATGATAATGAAGAATTATGATGATGATGATGATGACCACAATGATGATGACCATGATGATGATGACCATGATGAACAATGATGATGATGATGATGATGTTGAGCATGATGATTATGATGATAATGATGATGATGATGATGATGATAATGAAGAATGATGATGATGATGATGACGACGACTACGATGATGATGACCATGATAATGATGAACAATGATGATGATGGTGATGATGATGATGATGACCATGATGACTATGATGATGATGACCATGATGACTATGATGATGATGATGACCATGATGATGATGATAATGATTAACAATGATGATGATGATGTTGAGCATGATGACAATGACCACGATAATGATGATGATGATGTTGAGCATGATGACAATGACCACGACAATGATGATGATGATGATGAACAATGATGATGATGACCATGATAATGATGATGATTCAAGCAATGATGATGATGATGATGTTGAGCATGATGACTATGATGATGACGACCACGATGATGATGATGATGACCATGAGCATGATGATGATAGAGTGAGGGTGGTATTAGAGAGAGAGACTTGGTTACTAGAGATGTAAGGGGTGGTGGGTTAATCTAATGGACCACATACATTGGGGGGGGTAACTATTTAAAACATTTATTTATTCTACATTGTATTCGTTGGTTTAGCCGTGCACCAAACACATTTATTTCTGGCCACTAATATCGCGTGCGCGTTATGGACTGTTAAAAACACAGAACTGTCTTTATCCAGAACTACCTTTATCCGACAGTATCTTAAAACTCTGTCCAAACATTTTCAGAATATCGTGCCATTTTTTCGAAAGAGAACGAGCCCACCATTACAATTTTTCCATTCATACACCATCTCTATCAATTTTTGGTTATGCAGGTGCAAGATTGAGGACATATTTCATGGTTGATCAGTGTGGTGTTGGGTTATGTGATGAGATTTGGAGAAGATAATAAGCAAAATTGAAGAATCTTCAATTGAAGAACACACAAAAAATAAGGTATTTTGAGCTATTCATTTTGTTTATAATTGAGCACACAAGATAAGATATCAAGCTTCAAGACCATTTGATGGTGATGTTGCTTATACACTATTTTACAAAAGAAGCAATTTGAGGAACAATTTATGAGTTAACTTTCATTTGCTTACTAGTGAAAAGCACCAAAGCTAAACTTTCTCATTCATCATTGTTTTGATGAGAAATATGTACTATTGAGAAGGAAGATTGAAGCACCTTGAAGGATATATAGTTATACAGCACTAAAACTTGTAATTGAAGAGTAGAAAAAACACAATTTATTGAATTGATCATTGTGGTGATGGGGAATGTATGTAACCGAGCAAGAAAATCATCAAGGAAGAAGAGACCTCAAGAAGTCATTGAAGAAGAGAAAGAAAAGAAAAAAGTAGACATGATGAATCAGAGGCTTTCTTTGGAAACTAATCCAAATCCAATTATAGAGGATACCATGGTTCATCCTATTAATCCACAACAAGAAAAAAGAAAGCATTTACTAGAGGGGCCTTCAAGTTCCACAAGAGTTGTTGAACAAGCAAAACATAGGTGCTCATTAGGGGATGTTTCAATTCCCACTTCAAGTCAAATCGATAACTTACAATCTCAAGATCAAGCTCATGAAGAAACACACAATTTGTTCCCCTCTTGTCGTTATACAAGTGAGCAAGTCAGAGAGGCGTTGGACATGGAGCCTACTGTTGAAAAAGAAAATATTGGACTTCCACCATCCAACTACCAGGAAGAGAATGAAGGACAACAAGCTACAACTGAAACACCAGTTCGTGTTGGTGATGCGCTACATGGTACACTTCCACCCTCCTATCCTCAATTAGCAAGCACACCGTGTCGAAGAATTCCAAAGCATATTCAAGTTGATGAAAGTCTCCTTAATTCCATTGAAGGTACGCTATCTAAATGTAGTATTGCTAATCAAACTCAACAGATACTTGATAAATATTTTGATTCTTAATCTGATGGAGATAAATGTAGATTATTTTTATCATTGTTGAAATCTAGGAGCATGAATATTGTTAGGAAAAAGTTAGGGATAAAGATGGTAAAGAATTATGGACCAAGTTCTCATATAGTTAAAAGCTTAGTAGATGCCTTTGGTAAAATTGGTAAGAAGACACGCTCAAAGGACCGCAATACGGCTCGTCGTGTGTTGTCACAAGCAATTGTAAATAAGAACACCAAGATCCTTCGTTTTCTCAAGCCTACATGCAAAATAGTTAATTTGAATGTAAAAACCCTCAGTAGGTATTGTATTAGAAGACAACATCTTGACACAACCGATCAGACAGATTTTTTGGGCCTTTATTGGTCGGTTGCCACATCGTGACATGAAGCTTGTTGATGCAGTAAAGGGACTAGTGCATAGTTTTTGGCATGATCACACAAGGCCTTCTTCAAACCGGAAGGATGTACTAAAACTGAGAATGGGTTCAAAGGATCGTGAACTGCATATTAAACATCTTCTTGATATAACATAGATAGAACTATACGAGAGATTCAGGAATAAACATAAAGAATTAAACTTGGGGCAGAGATCTTTTGAGAAATGTAAGCCCTAGTATGTTAGAATAAATACTCTTCGTAACACTTGTTGTTGTAGATATCATGTAGAATATGAATATTACTATGAAACATTTTCGTACATTCGTCGTGTGTTGCATACTAACCATGTGCAGGATTTCTCCCTGATAATACCATCGACTTCATCAAGAGAATTCATTCATAGCATCATGTGCAATAGGCATGAGGGGCAAACATACTATGCAAAATCTTGTTTGGATGGAACATGCTCCAACTGTGCTGGAATGAGATTATTGAGCCAATGTATGCACGAGAGTGGAGACAGTGAATTTGACAATATGGTAATAGACATGAAAAGTTTCAAATATATCAGCTATGAAATAGTTCCAGGGAAAGAAAGCAAAAAGATACAATTGGTGACATCTCAAGTTTGCATAAATATCAATAAATTTATGTTTGAACAGTTACATTTCAATCGTTACTTGCCCAAAAAAACTAATGTTGAGACCATTTCCTGTCACCAGGTAAAAGTTAGTGACTTCGTCAAGGAATTTATTGAAAAGACACATCAATATGTTCAGCATGTCCAATTGGCCCGATGGTAGGATGAGAAGTTTAGAATATGCAGAGATACATTTCCCCATGGTGCTATACTTACAGTGGTTGATTTTGCCGAGAACTACACTCTGCAACCTCAAAATGAGATCCAAAGTCAGTATTATCACTCTGAGTAGGTTTCCTTGATGGTCCATATCACATATAGGAATGGCCCAAATAGCACTGAAGAGCAAAGAGAAATTCTGAAGGAATATCACTTCTACATAAGTGATGATAGGTTCCATGACTTCCACTATGTATTTCATTGCTTCATCATGTTCTATGATCACTTGAAGGCAAGGAACATACAGATGGATCGACACTGGATTTGGTCTGATGGATGTGCTGGTCAGTTAAAAAATGCACGCATATTTCAATGGTTGTGTTCATTGCATAAAAACCACAAAGTGCCACATATGTGGAACTATTTCGAGACTGGGCATGGTAAAGGAGAGCATGATGGAGCCGGAGCATGTGTCAAAACAGCACTACGAAGAGAGGAATTGAAACTATCTATAGAATCTACTATTCGAAATGTGCAATCTATAGTCTGGTGGTGCACATCAGTAATGGGAGAGGAATCAGCTATGCGAGTAGAATCCACAAGAAAGAGACATGTGGAGAGATTTTTTTGGGAGGTGGTAGACATAGATCGTTCACATGCATGGGAATGCAAGACCGTGCCTGGTACTCGTGGCTTTCATTCGGTTCGAAGCTCGGATAACCCAGTATTTGAAATTTGGACTAGAAAACTCGCTTGTTTTTTCCCTCCTTGATGTGATGGTGACTGGGATGGGTGTGAATCGTTGGATTGGGTTGATGGATGGGATCGCGTATCACTTCCACTTGATCAGCATGCAATTGTTGAGTTAACTCCTTTGGAAGAAGACCAATCATCTATTTCTACAGATTTTGATCATGTCTCAGACCTTGTACAGCCTGGTATGATGCATTTCATTAACATGTTTTTGGTTATTTACGTAATCTTAAAATGCACATTAATGGCCTTGTATCACACAAAAAGTATTTTGATCATATACCTACAATCATATTATGCAGGGCACATATACGCAGTGGTTGCCTCAAAAGATAGTGAATGGGCTGGTGATTACTGGTTGACATGTTGTATAGAGGGAAAGCAAACCCTCAATATGTCCATGACTAACGATGAAAACAACCACTTCCCAATTGGGTCTATGGTTGTTAAAACTGAATACTTGACATAGGAAAACAATGCAAGAAAGAGGGGCAGATATGTTTACAGGGATTACAAACCAGGTGCGAGTGTGTACCACTTTACCAACTTGATCATTGGTACAAACATCCAGGTATGAACAATGCCTAGCCGAAATTCATCAAAGGTACGCTACTTCTTATCAGATACAGAGCACGAGAGACTAATGGAGACCACCCTTATAATAGATGATGCAGAGGGCTTGGTTGTATGATAGTAGGTGGGATCTAGCATGATGAGGTATGTTACATACTCTTAATACTATACTATTTGTAATTGAATATTGATATATGCTCAATTTTCTCATGTACATGTTTTTTATGAATATGTCAATTTTTTGTTCTTGATATGCCAAATTTTCGTTTAATAAAACCTAAGATTATGAATGATCATGTCAATATCAATAAAAAGTACAATGAAAATGTCCAAATTGTGAATGTGCATAAGTATATTATAAATGTGCATAAGTAGATTATGTAAATGTGCATAAGTAGATTCTGTAAATGTCCAAATTGTGAATGTGCATAAGTAAATGTCCAAATTGTGAGTGTGCATTGTAAATGTGCATAAGTAGATTATGTAAATGTCCAAGTTGTGAATGTGCATGCATGAATCTTGAACAAATGCTTGATTGCATTATGTGAATGTTTGTTTGTGCTAGTTATGTATATATCGTAAAAAATGTTTCATTGCAATGAATACATTAACCACTAAAATGATTGAAGATCATTAGTATGTCTTGATTTTGAGATCATTAGTTTGTAGTAAGAGTGCTAGTTTCGTGTAGTAAACCCTAGTTTGTAGGCTATGCACTAGTTTGTAGGAGCCCTAGCTTGTATGCAAAACCTAGCTTGTATGTAAACCCTAGCTTGTAGTAAGAGTGCTAGTTTCATATAAGAAACCCTAGTTTGTAGGCTATGCACTAGTTTGTAGAAGCCCTGGCTTGTATGTAAACCCTAGCTTGTAGTAAACCCTAGCTTCTATGAAAACCATAGCTTGTAGTAAGAGTCCTAGTTTTGTGTAGTAAACCCTAGTTTGTAGGCTATGCACTAGTTTGTAGAATCCCTAGCTTGTATGTAAACCCTATCTTGTATACAAAACCCTAGACTGTAGTAAGAGTGCTAGTTTCGTATAGTAAACCCTAGTTTGTAAGCTATGCACTAGTTCATAGGGTTTCTATGGTTTAGAGTAGAAACTAGGGTTTAACCTAGAGACTAGGCTTTCCACAATCTCGGGCTTAAACTATAAACACGAGTTTATACTACAAACTAGGGTTTATACTACAAACTAGGGCTTCTACAATTTAAACTGTAAACTAGGGTTTAACCTAAAAACTAAGGTTTAGAACACAAACTAGAAACTAGGTGAACAACTAGGTGAACCACTACATTTTTTAATTGTGATGTCTCGAGTAGGAAGCTAGGGAAAACTAGTAGACAGATGACACTACTTAGGTTTTCTAGTACTTAAGTGCGTTAATCGAGTGAGAAGTAGAACCAAACAAAAGTAAGAGGAGTTAGTGTCTAGGTGACAATGGAACTCCTCCTTAACTTACCTCAAGGTTGCATATGTGGATTATGACTTTTTTCTCTTAGATGCAAGTTGTTGAGGTGGGTCAACACACTTCAATACAAATCTCACACTGGTGGGTCAACTCTACAGAACCCTACACTGAGCTAGTGTTGGTATTTTTCCCACATCGGCATTTCCCATACCCACTTGCAAGAGCCAATGACATGCAAGAACCCTCAGCCCTACCTAAACTAGCTTGGCCTACTTACCTAAGACCCTAGACACCCTAACGACCTAGTTCCAAGACCCTAGACACCCTAATGCTGAGATATTTCTACTTTGCTTCTGTTGTATACTTTAGGGCAGTCATAAAGAGTCCCCATTTACTAGCCTAAACCTTGTCCCAAGCCTAGATTACATTCCCTACTATCTCGGCCTATCATCCTAGCCCTTCTACTATTCTAGTACCCCTATTTTGGAGACCTAAAACTACCTAACATTGGACTGATATACTCTTGTTACTGTAGTACAATCAACTTAGGACAATCAACTGTTAGTCCTAAACTATCTAGCCAAAGTAAATGATAAGTATGTCATGTTGAGTTAGTTAAGAGATACTAGAAAAAGTAAATGATTACTTGAGCTCATGTTGTTGCTTGATTTAGGAGTTCAATGATCTCCCTGTTTGTGTTGAAATTTGGGACTATGAACCTATTGCAACCATTAAAACCTAGTTTGTAGAAGCCCTAACTTATATGTAAACCCTAGCTTGTATGAAAAACCCTAGATTGTAGTAAGAGTGCTAGTTTTGTATAGTAAACCCTAGTTTGTAAGCTATGCACTAGTTTGTAGAAGCCCTAGCTTGTATGTAAACCCAATTGTCCTTGAACAGCTTTTTCATGCGACCTGCAACTTGACATAACTTGGCAACTGGAGGTTGGATCGACGAATCGTTGAATCCGTTGGTCTCCTGGCATGCCATTACCCCTAGGTGGCCCTCTCCCTCGTGTCCTCATGGCCCAATGACTCCGTTGTACAATCATTTCCTAAACTAGGGTTTTTCCCAGTGCACCTCAATGCAAATCTGGCATTGGTGGGTCAACTGTGCAAAACCATAGATCGACCAAGTGTTGGTGGTCTACCCACATCAGCATTTCCCATACACACTTGCAGGAGCTGACAGCACGCACCTTTGTCGCTCCATTTGGTTTTTTGCGCTCGAACCAAGATTGACCAATTGTCCTTGAATGGCCTTTTCATGCGACCTACAACTTGACATAACTCGACAAATGGAGGTTGGATTGAAAAACCGTCAAATCCATTGGTATCCTGGCATGCCATTACCCCTAGATGGCCCTCTCCCTCGTGTCCTTGTGGCCCAATGACTCCGTTGTACAGTCATTTCCTAAACTAGGGTTTTGCTGAGTGCACCTCAATGCAAATCTGGCATTGGTGGGTCAACTCTGCAAAACCCTAGACCGAGCAAGTGTTGGTGGTCTACCCACATCGGCATTTCCCATACACACTTGCAGGAGCCGACGGTATGCACTTTCGTGGCTTCGTTTGGTTTTTTGCTCCCGGACCAAGATTGACCAATTGTCCTTGAACGACCTTTTCATGTGACCTGCAACTTGACATAACTTGGAAACCAGAGATCAGATCGATGAACCATCAAATCTGTTGGTCTACTGGCATGCCATTACCCCTAGGTGGCCCTCTCCCTTGTGTCCTCATGGCCCAATGACTCCGTTGTATAGTCATTTCCTAAACTAGGGTTTTGCCCAGTGCACCTCAATGCAAATCTGGCATTGGTGGGTCAAATATGCAAAACCTTAGAATGAGCAAGTGTTGGTGGTCTACCCACATTGTAATTGCCCATACACACTTGCAGGAACCGACGGTACGCACTTTCGTCGCTCCGTTTGGTTTTTTGCTCCTGGACCAAGATTGACCAATTATCCTTGAACGACCTTTTCATGCGACCTGCAACTTGACATAACTCAGTAACCAGAGGTCGGATCGACGAACCGTCGAATCCGTTGGTCTCCTGGAATTCCATTACCCCTACATGTCCCTCTCCCTCGTGTCCTTGTGGCCCAATGACTCCGTTGTATAGTCATTTCCTAAACTAGGGTTTTTCCCAGTGCACCTCAAAGCAAATCTGGCATTGGTGGGTCAACTTTGCAAAGCCATAGACCGAGCAAGTGTTGGTGGTCTACCCATGTCGGCATTTCCCATACATACTTGTAGGAGCCGACAGCACGCACTTTTGTCGCTCCTTTTGGTTTTTTGCTCCCAGACCAAGATTGACCATATGTCCTTGAACGACCTTTTCATGCGACCTGCAACTTGACATAACTCAAAAACCGTAGGTCGGATCGCCAAACCGTCGAATCTTTTGGTCTCCTGGCATGCCATTACTGCTAAGTGGCCCTCTCCCTCGTGTCCTTGTGTCCTAATGACTCCGTTGTACAGTCATTTCCTAAACTAGGGTTTTTCCCAGTGCACCTCAATGCAAATCTGGCATTGGTGGGTCAACTCTGCAAAACCCTAGACCAAGTAAGTGTTGGTGGTCTACCCATGTTGGCATTGCCCATACACACTTGCAGGAGCTGACGGCACGCACTTTCATCGCTCCATTTGGTTTTTTGCTCCCGGACCAAGATTGACCAATTGTCCTTGAACGACCTTTTCATGCGACCTGCAACTTGACATAACTCGACAACCGGAGGTCGGATCGACGAACCATGAGATCCGTTGGTCTCCTGGCATGACATTACCCCTAGGTGGCCCTCTCCCTCATGTCCTCGTGGCCCAATGACTCCGTTGTATAGTCATTTCCTAAACTAGTTTTTTGCCCAGTGCACCTCAATGCAAATTTGGCATTGGTGGGTCAACTCTGCAAAACCATAGACTGAGTCAGTATTGGTGGTATACCCACGTCGAAATTTCTCCTATACACTTGAAGGAGCTGACGGTACACACTTTCATCCCTCCATTTGGTTTTTTGCTCCTAGACCAAGATTGACCCATTGTCCTTGAACGGCCTTTTCATGCGACCTGCAACTTGACATAACTCGGCAACCAGAGATCGGATCGACGAACCGTCGAATCCGTTGGTCTCCTAGCATGCCATCACCCCTAGGTGTCCCTCTCCCTTGTGTCCTCGTGGCCCAATGACTCCGTTGTATAGTCATTTCCTAAACTATGGTTTTGCCCAGTGCACCTCAATGCAATTCATAAGTTGTTAGCCCTAGTTATATTAATTGTTTGGAATTCCTTGGAAGGCCTACATTCTAACCATGGTGGAACACCTTATTTGTATGACATGTGATATGTGTAGAAAGCGTATTGAATTGGTTGTCTTGGGATAGTCAATTGATGAATTCATTAATACGAGGGACTATTATTTGGCCTAGGTAATGTATTACATGTTATTAATGCATATATTTTGTCTGAGTATCCCAATAGATGGGCATGTTGATTGGCTCAAGATATATACACATGTAATATGTTGATTACATAGTTGTTTGGGGCCTATTGGTTGGCCTGAAGTAGATAGTTGTCTTGAAGATACCATTTGATTTAGGGCCTATAATTTGTAATGTGGACCCACCTCATTACTAGACCTGGGATGCTTGTCACCGATAGCTAAAAAATATGTATCTCAAGTTACCATCAACCCTAGCGGATTATCATTTCCCAACTCAAGGGTGGTCTTCAAACGGAAAAGTAGAAACCTTCGGAGAATCTACAGTTGGGTGGAGCATTGTTATTGCCATTCAGCCACCCATGGCTAACAATTTACCTTGTGAAAGTTATTTTCTTAACTATTGTAACGTTGCAAATAATTTGAGATTTGATATGTGATTTATAGTTGTTTATATGTTAAATTTATGTCCATTGTCCTTTCTAGTAATGTTTTATGTTGGACTTTCCTATATATGTACATCTATAATTTGTACTCACGAACTTATGTTGGAAATATCGATCCTCTAAAGGCCCAAAGATGAATGATGGCAAGATACCAAGTTTGATCCTTTTGTGATACATGATTAGCATTATATGTTATATTAAAGTTCCATGTATTCCATTGAAATGTGATAATCATGTGCTGGGAAGAATTAAATACGTGATTGGATGAGATTCCTCGTATAATTCATGTTGTTGGTTGAATCTTTTATGTAGTAATTTGATATTTTGCTATGTATGCATGGCTATTTCCACTCCAATGAGTTATGTCAAACGTTTGATTAGGATTTCCTAGTCTGTTATATATTGTTGAACCAATGAGTTATGTCAAACATTGAACCAGAACATAACATTTCTTTTGTCACCATTACATGGATCAATGCTCTTATACTTACTAAACACATT
>LPNX010306167.1:0-25312 GCA_001517045.1 Pseudotsuga menziesii
CCGATGGACACAAACACACATTGAAGGGATTACAACCAGGGTCTCTCAGCATCATCAGTTCACATCGCCTGGAAAAACTCCTTAAGAAGAGTTCCCATGGTCTCATTGTTCAGCTCCATTACATTCAAATGCAACCATCAGCGGCCCCCACTACTCCTTTGGATCTCCAACAAATTCTGGATCGCTCTACAGGTGTTTTTGTTGAACCAGTGGGACTTCCACCTTCACGACCAGAGGACCATCGTATTCAGCTCCTTCCTAGCCGCATTCCTCCCAACATCAGCTCCTATTTGCGGAAATTCATTCTGGTATTTTTTGATGATATCCTCATCTATAGTAAAACATGGGCTGAACATCTCCAGCATCTGGCTCTTGTAATGCAACTTTTCTCTGCTCATCATCTCCATGCCAAAAAGTCTAAATGTGTTTTTCTCCAAAAGGAAGTTAAGTATCTCGGGCACATTATCTCAGCACAAGGGGTTCGTGTGGATCCTGCCAAAATCGCTGCCATGAACAATTGGCCACCTCCTAAGACACTCAAGAGCCTTCATGGGTTTTTGGGGTTGACTGGCTACTACCGCAAGTTTGTCATGGATTATGGGAAGCTTGCAGCTCCATTAACTGCTCTGTTGAAAAATGATGCTTTTACATGGACACATGTTACTGAGCGTGCATTTGACAAGCTGAAACAAGCTATGTGTACTACACCTGTTCTAGCTCTGCCCGATTTTTCCAAGCCCTTCACTATTGCGAGTGATGCTTGCGGCAATGGACTTGGTGCTGTTCTCCTTCAAGATGCACACCCCATTGCGTTCACCCGCAAAGCCCTTTCCGGTAAGAATTTAGCTGCCTCTACATATGAGAAGGAAATGATGGCCATTTTTCCTGCGGTACAAAAGTGGCGACCCTACCTCTCAGGGAATCATTTCTGCATCAAGACTACTCACCAGAGTCTGCAATATTTCCTAGAACAGCGTGTATTCTCCCCAGCCCAACAGAAATGGGTTAGCAAACTCATGGGTTCTGACTATGAGATCACTTATAAGAAGGGTAAGGCCAATCTTGTGGCGGATGCCCTTTCTCGCACATTTGATGACCAAGGTTCTCTTTCCACTATTTCTATGCATGTTCCAAATTGGTTGCAATCGGTTCAGCAGGGTCATGTCAATGAGTCTTCATTTTCTCACATCATCCAAGGCTTGGACAACAACCCTTCTGCTGTCCCACATTACTCTTGGGATGGTGCTTCACTGCAATACAAGGGTCGTCTGGTGCTTCCCCAGAACACAGCTCTTCAACAAGCTATCTTCTATGAACTCCATGCTTCCCCGTCAGCGGAGCACTCTGGTTTTCTCAAAACGTATGAACGGGCACGGCGCAACTTCTTTTGGCAGGGCATGAAAAGGACAATTCAACAGATGGTGGCTAAATGTGATACCTGCCAGCGCAATAAGGGTGAAACAACACCCCTTCCGGGATTGCTCGAGCCCTTGCCCATACCTCCCCAGATATGGACAGATATTTCTATGGATTTCATTGACGAGCTCCCTAAATCTGGAGGGAAGACTGTGATTTTGGTTGTGGTTCATCGCCTCTCCAAATAAGTCATTTTTGTGCTCTCAGCCATCCCTATACAGCCTCTTCCGTTGCTCAAATTTTCCTGGACTAGATCTTTCATCTTCATGGAATGCCTTCTTCCATTGTCTCAGATCGTGATGCGACTTTCACCAGTCACTTTTTAACAGAACTCTTTCACCACACTGGCACCAAACTGAAGATGCATTCAGGTTATCACCCCCAAACGGATGGTCAGACTGAAATTATCAATAAATGCTTAGCACCTTATCTTCGTTGCTTCTCCTCTGAGCAACAACATCAGTGGGCAACGTGGCTCCCTCTCGCTGAATGGTGGTACAATACCTCTTACCGCACTGCCTCTAAAATGATTCCATATGAAGCAGTTTATGTTCAGGCACCGCCAGTTCTTCTTCCTTACACCCCCAGCAGTTCTCCCGTTCAGGCAGTTGACGCGGTCCTTCGCATTTTGCGCGAAAACCTTCACATGGCAGGAAATTGCATGAAGCAACAAGCTGATCAGCACCGTCCTAAGCGCACTTTTGAAGTCGGTGATATGGTTTTTATTCGTCTCCAGCCTTACAAGCAATCCTCACTAAAACTCAAAGGGCGTCATAAGCTCGCTCCAAAGTTCTATGGGCCATATAGGATTCTTCAGAAGATTGGGTCTGTTGCTTCTAAATTGGAACTTCCGCCTTCTTCCCGCATTCATCCAGTATTTCATGTCTCTTGTCTGAAGAAAGTTCTTGGCACCAACATCACAGGCCAAACTCTTTTACTAGAACTGGATAATGAAGGATCCATCTTTTTGGAGTCGGAGGCTGTCCTCAATAAGCGCACTCGTCAGCTTCGCTCTCGCTCTATCATAGAGGTCTTCATTCAATGGCATGGAATGCAGCCCGAGGATGCTACGTGGGCACCACTCCTCCAGATACAACGACAATTTCCACATCTAAAGCTTTGAGGACAAAGCTTTTTCTAAGGGGGAGGGGATGTTAGGAACCCATGTCAATCCCTCTCTTTACTATGTTAGTATATTGTTGTTGGACGCATATGCTTTGTAAGTCGTCCCATAGTAATTTTTGATCCATAGTTGTGTTATTGTTGTGAGGCGCATATGCTTTGTAAGCCGCCTGTAGTATTTGTTGATCCATAGTTTATATTGGCCCATGGTTTTGACCCATAGTATTGGCACCCATAGTTTATATTGGCCCATGGTTTTGACTCATAGTGGCGCCTATTTTTAGTATATAAGTGTGTGTTGAGGCCAAGGAAGGAACCGTGAAGTTATTTTGTATTGAGCTTGCTCAAAGGAGGTTGCCCCCTCGAAGTGGCCTGCAATTAATATAAAAGTGATTTTGAGTTCTGTTGCTATATCGTGTATTTTGATTACTTGTTTGCTGCAGGGTCCTTACAACCAGGGCCGACCTACCTTGGGAGACTCAAGATACATTTTATACATTACGTTTGTGGGTACTATTGCCTTGACTTACAATAGAGGGTTTACCTCATGACTTTTACATGACCAATTACATCAAGGACATCTTCGAATGGAGGAATAACATCTTTAGAGGAGGACACAACAAAAGTACAATAGAATATCTTCCAAAGCTACAATATTTTAACAATGTATTGACGTAAGATGGTGTCAATTCCTCATCTATAAATAAAATTAACTATGAGCAGATGTTAAGGGGCTTGGTGATGAGTGTGACATCAATTGTCATGAGAGATGCAAGGTTCAAATCCTTGAGTACATAAGTAAATGAGAATATCATTGTAATACAAAGTCTTTTATTTACAAACAAAAAAAAGAAATATAAATAAGTGTATAGTTGTAATGTCCCCAGTTTTGACCCCGTTTGCATGATGTATATATTGTAATTAATCGTGGTGAGGAGCTCAAGGCAAAAGCCCCACCATCGATTTGGTTGTGTGTGTGTTTCGGCAATGAGGATAGTTGTCGATGGTTTATCGTGCCATTTGGCACATTATAATTCGGCATCATGTAAATACTCACATCAATTAAAACTAAAACCACAACCAACTACGGCAGTGCAACGTTGAAATGAAAAGGGCATGATTCCAAAGGATAAGGGGTGGGGGATGTCAAACCTTTTTCAATGGGGGGAAAACCCATGTGTTGCCACCTTGTTTGTTTTGCCACCTTTCTTGCTTCACCAACCTCTTCAATGGCTTGGTTTTGTTGTTGGGGGCAGTTATGGTTGGTGGTTGAGGCAGTTATTGCTTTTGGGAGTGGGGTGGCAGGACTGTTAGTCCCTTGCCCACGCGCCCACTCCACCCCACGACTACATCCACTCCTTTCTTCCACGATTTCCCCATTCTCCCATGGTCGGTTGGTGCCACACGACTGTCTGTTCTCCCTCACGCACTCTCCATTACGCAGGTTCTCTGTGGTTTGTTCATCTTTCTCTGGGATTGCCTGTTCATCTGTGCGCTGAGGAAGTGGCCTGTTCATCTTCCTCACGCAAAGGTCAGTTCTGTCTTCCTCACGCGCTGGTCGGGGGTTCCCTCTCTAGTTTTGCGCATGCAGCGAGCTGGGAGAGCAGCCTCGCGGGCATGAATTTCCGTTGTGTATGCGGCTTGCAGTTGATTTCACCCATGTTTTGGGTTGTTGTTGTTCTTCCCACGATTTTCGGATGTGGCGGTGAGTCCAATTTCCTCCGTTTTGTGGACTGAGTGTGCGTTTTTCCATGTTGTGATCCGTGCTCACTGAATTCATTTTGGGACTGTTGTCTTCCCTGTGTTTTGTTGGATGTGGTGTTCAATTTCGTTTTGAGCCGCCGTGGATTTCCAATCCGTTGGTTGAGTTTTCCTCTGTTCACGCTAGGAGTTGGCTTCTCCTCTGTTTTGTGGACTGTGTGATGTTGCCCTCATTCACTATGAATTTGGGCTGCTACGGATTTGTTGGAGTTTGACTTCTCTTTCGTTTAAGACTTTCTGCATTGTTTTGGCCATGTCAGGGCCAAGAACAACTCTGTGTTGCCTTATGGGCTTGAGCCGTGCTCATCTTTTGTTTGGGATTATTCCCGATTGCCTTTGCTTCTTCACAGGGCTGTGAAGGGATGGTTTTGCTGCATGTAAGCAGTGGTTGGTCTTTCGATTGTGCTGGCTTGGCCGGTCTGTTGATGGCCTGATAAACCCAGCTATGTTGGTTTGTTGAGTGTGTCCCCTGGCTATGTGTAAGCATGCATTGACCCTTATCCTTGGAGGAATCATGCCCAGCTCGGGGGTGGCAGTATTGCTGAGAGATTGATGAGCAAGCTGGCCTATGGTTGGGTGGAACGTTGCAGCGACGTAGTTGGTTGCGGGGTGAATTCTTCATCAAAAGATAAGTGATGTTGACTATCTCCTCTCTGTAATTACATTGAAGTCACATGAATAATGATGAACATGATGAATGCTGTAATGTATATGTTTTGCTTCCGCTGAATGTTGATGAATTATGCATTCTTGTATGATGGGTTATGCATCATGTTATGCATCATGTTAAGCTTTTAATATCAACATTTTTCCTGTTTATGTTCATGGGGCTGTTTGCTCGGTTGTTTGTGGTGTTCGCCGCGTCCTCTTCGCCGGTCGGAGGGCCGGGGACGTGACAATAGTTAAGTTAGATGATATAATGATATAAAATAATGTTATCTAAATAAAAAATCTAATTAATAATAAGCTAGCTTATTTCAAAAACTTTGTATTATTATATTTATTTAAAAATTTCATATATTTTTTAATTTTAAAATTTATAGTCCATCGAACATCACGCTGAATTTTATGGCCAAAATTTTTATTGCCGATTTTTTGTCAATTTTCGAAGTCTCTGAATTCAAACATGAACTCGGCGACTTAGCTAAGAACTAAGAAGAAATAGTTTTCTGTATTAAGGTATTTACAGCGCAAAAATAGATGAAATCATATCCAATAGATTGAAATGGCAGAAAACAACAAAATAATTGTATGATCCCATGACTTGTCACCTCAGTCAAGGTAAGAACAAAGAACAAATGTTTTTTTGCTGCTAAGTTAGGTGAACACCGCATTATATTGTTATGCCATTAGGTTTTGCATTGATACCATAATATGCTATGATTAGTCAGGCTAGTGATCTATCTCAGAGGTAGAGTTATGTTTCTTCCTCAATCTTAGTCTGTTTTCTAGCTTAGGGAAAAGAGGATTATGCACGATAACCAAGACACGTTGAAGTAAATGCCACTCAAAACTTTTGATTTAACCACAGAATTCAAACACGAACTCGAACCAGGTGACTTAGCTAAGAACCAAGAAGAAATGGTTTTCTGTATTAAGGTATTTACAGCGCAAAAATAGATGAAATCATATCCAATAGATTGATATGGCAGAAAACAATGAAATAATTGTATGATCCCATGACTTTTCACTTCAATCAAGGTAAGAACAAAGAACAAATGTTTTTTTACTGCCGAGTTAGGTGAACACCGCATGATATTGTTATGTCATTAGGTTTTGCATTGCTACCATAATATGTTGTGATTAGTCAGGCTAGTGCTCTGCCTCGGAGGTAGAGTTATGTTTCTTCCTCAATCTTAGTTCATTTTCTGGCTTAGGGAAAAGAGGATTATGCAGGATAACAAGACACGTTGAAGTAAATGCCACTCAAAAATATTGTTTCAACCACAGAAGCAAAGAATTGAAAAGGAGAAGAGAAATACAAAATCCCGATGTTGTAGAAGAAATGAGTGAATGGCCTTGCTTAAGTCGGATAGTCCCTCAGAGACATATTTATGGTATTTATTAAAGCATATTTACATGGATGATGACAATAAATTAATGACACCACCCAGGACTGCCTATTCAGGTATGGGTTCGTGTACCCAACCCCTTCGGTACAGGTGCCCATGCAACACATCCCAATAGGGAGATATTTCTTTCAATCGATAAGAGTTTATGGCTGAGTAACCAAATAGTTGGTCTAGTTCTAAAGATTGAATGTGATCTAACTTTTGTTTTTAACTAGCATTGAACCTAAAGACAGTGAACTGTATGACTTGGGCATTGAACCATATGAAAGAGGAAGGGCAACCTGATCTATTACTTTGAACGACTTCAAGTCTAGTGCTTACTCTCTCCCAACAAAGCTTTCTCAGTCGAATCCGAGCCTTTTATCTATGTGAAAACCACTTGTTGAAGGAGATCCCAAGTCATCATCGTGTGTTTGAAGGATCAATTTAGAAAATGTAAAATTATGTGGTGGATTGCCTTAAGTAATGGTGATTAAGTTTAGCATGATTGAGTGTTGTGAACTCACCTTATAAGGGCCAATAATGTGGTAAGAGCTTGTGCTTAGCAGTTTGTGGCAAGAGGAAGAGAGAAAAATTGTCAATTTATCCAAGGAACTTTACACGAGAATTGGTAAGGAAAACTTTCCATGCTTTCATGTCAATTTACATTTTTATATTATCAAGAATGCATCTCACAATTCATTACGGCACATGAAAAGATATATCATACAACTTTGAATCTAATTTTGTACTTGTGGTTAATGAGCGTTTTGAGTATGCTTTGCATAGAGCCCTTGGGTGCCTTGAAATGCTAGGAAGGTCCATGGGGGTTAGAGCAATTGGTAATGAGGATTTGAGATGAGAAGTTGTAAATGGAAGGTCACGAGTTCAAATCCCCTAAGGGTTATATATATATAAGCTACCTAAAACTTCGAAAACTCCTATAACTATGCCCCTTGGATTTTTGGACTTTTTTGCTTTATAATATTTCATTGGCATTCAAAGGATCGAGGCTAAAACATTGGCTTATTCACCGAATGTTTTCAAATCTAAAAACTTTATGTACACAAGTCTTTTGGAGGAAACTTATTTTCACTTATATGGCGATTTGGAAGTTTGATGTAACTTATTTTCACTTATTTTCCTAGACTTGCTTTCATTTCATAAACTTATATTATCTACACACAATTTTCTCTCATTTTTTGAAAGATATAGAAGTTCTCTTCGTTGTTTCATTTCCCCCCCTTTGGGGATATGCTAGTTTAAATTATGAATTTCTCATTGAGTTTGAACCATAAGAAAAATATAAGAGTTGTTTATTTCATTTTCAATGGGAGTTTTGGAGAATTAATCAATACTCTTTGAATTTGAATCTATATAATTATCAAAATTACATGCTACATATTACTCATGTTATTTAAAATTATTAAAAAATACACACACATACTCCATAACAATTCTACAAAATTTTAAACATGTTTATAGGGAACGGAATGGGGTGGCTGATCGGCTATCTAAGGAAGCGACGCTGTGGCATTTAGACTTTGGAATCTGGAGGATAACTGTTCACTCTCTAGCGGGTAGATACAGCTATTATCATCAGCCTTTTCATGAAGCTGTTGTGCATCAGCATTGAGCTTTGTCTCAGATTTTTGTGACCTGTCATATTTCTTCTCTGTTTTGGGTTGTTACCCTTTGTTTCTAGTTGCTTATATCACGGTCAAATTGTGATGGATTGGGTCAATGGAAGCCTGGCAGTGGATTTTAGCGGATGAGGGAATTGTTTTAGGATTGAGATCATGGGATTCTCTGAAGAGTCCGAGTATTTCAGCTTTTGGCTGGCGATCTATGCCTGTCAATTGTTGATGTTGTTGTTTATATCACGGCTCAAATCATGATGGATTGGGCCAATGGAAGCCTGGCAGTGGCTTTGCTATTATCATTGGTCGTTTCATGAAGCAGTTTTACAACAGCCTTGAGCTTTGACTCTGTTTTTTGTGACCTGTCATACTTTTACTTTGATTTGGGTTGTGATACCCATTTTTTCTGGTATCTAGCTGATATGCTTGTATCAGGGAAATCAAATTGTGATGTGCTGACATTTTACTGTCAGGGACAGTATACAAATTATATGATGTGGTATCGAGCTACTACAGGATGGGATCGGTCGTTTTCTGTCAATGTTGGCTCAGAATACACTTTGTGACCTGTCAATATGGACAGTTTTATGAATTGGTGAACTGAGACAGCAAATGTGACCTGTTTTCGAGCTGCTACAAGATGGGAATGGCTCAGATTGTAGTATCGCTTTTATATTACAGTATGGGACAGATAGCAAATTCCATATTTGCTGTGGTATCTAATATAGGCTGGGATCATCCTTTTTGATACAGTTTTTTGTGACCTGTCAACTTATATGGACAGTTTAGAGAATTGGATACATTCCAGATTTTGTGAACTCTCTTTTGTGGATTATCTGAGACAGCAAATATTGCTGATAGTATTTCTGCTGCTAGGTAGATTTGTGACCTATCAACTTATATGGACAGTTTAGTGATTTTGTGAACACTCTTTTGTGGATTATCTAAGACAGCAAATATTGCTGATAGTATTTCTGATGCTGGGTAGAATTTTTGTTAATATGAGTCAGATAATATGTGACAATGTAGGGATCCTAGTGATCCTCTTACATGTGCAGATGTAATTTTGTTCTTTTTTGAAATAAAATTATGAATTTTTTCCAAGGAAAAAAAAACAATTCTACAAAATCATATATTTCAAAAAATCTTAGAATAAAAAAAAAACAGTAAATATAATGCATTACCTATGATAATCTAAATAACTCTTAAAACTCCCAACTCATGCTAATGTAATGAATGAGCATTGAGCACATCCAACTCCAATGAGCCCCACCTTCCGACTCCCAACCATGTTAATGTAATCAATGATCATTGAGGCTAATGCAATCAATGAGCATTTGAGCTCTAAAATATGTAGACTCTAGATGTCCATTGCAATAGTAAAAAAAAAATAATGGAAAAATAATTGAGTTAAATAAGTTTTCTTGCTTTTAATAAAAATCAATTCAACAAGGCAAGAAAATAATTCTAATTTAATAAAATTTTGCTTTTAATAAAAATCAATTCAACAAGGTAAGAAAATAAATCTAACTTAATAAAATTTGATAGATGTTTCTATTTCTTTTAGTGACCATGTTTTAGAAATCTTTGTGTCCTTAAAAAATAGTTGTAATATAATGACTGTTTATAAATTTTATTGCTCTTCAAAAATAAGTTTTAGAAATTTTATTACCCTTTATAAATGACCACTAAGTGGGCATTTTGCATCAAATTCTATCAGTGCTTCCAACTATTATTTTTATTTATTTTATGGTTCCTTCACACAACATGTGAGTGAAAAAATAACCCTTCACCAATGATGTTATATAAAAAAATACTTTTCAATAATAATTTTTTTATTAAAAAATTTAATTTTCAATTAAAATATATGTTTTCATCAAGGAGTTTATTTTTTTAGTTAAAAGATAACAATAACTCATTTACTTATGTTTTGAGTCTACCTTGTGCATTAAAATCTATAGTGGAACAAAACATGTGTTATCTTTATGGAGGTCACAAGTTCAAAACAGGTCTTGGATAGAGTTGTTCATTGGCCAGCTATGACAATAATGAAAGGGTAGGAGACCCCTGTGATAGAGGCTCGCCTGGGTATTTTTGGTATATCTGAATTACAGGTTTTTGGATATACCATTGGGAGTTTGTTGTTCCCATGGTAAAACAAAAGGCATTATGCATGTGAAGTACATTAAGTGATAAACTTAAGAAACAAACAAATAGTCAGGCCACATCTAATGAAACATACAAAATTTTGCAAGGTCAACATATTGTGTGCATGGTGTAATTGAAATTGTGAAATTTTAATTTTGGATTAAAAGCTATGTTTTTATTAAGGAGTTTAATTTCTAATTAAAAGATAACAATAGACCCATTTACCCATGTTCTCAGTTGATCATGTACTCTAAAAATCAAGAGTGGAATAAAATAACCTACTAACAGTGACATAGACAACTCAAAAGTAACATGTGTCCTCATTATGCATTTCACTTACATTAAGTTATAAAATTACGAAACAAAGAAAAGGTGGAACCTAGAATCCTTTCCAAGGTTAGTGATAGGTCACATGTAATGCAACATACCGAAATTTTCAAGGTTAACATGTTGCATCAATGGTGTGATTGAAATTGTGCCATTGTATTCCAAAGGACTTGAGTTAAAGGCCAAATAAATATAATATTCCTTTTGTAGAGGCTATTCATTAAAAACACATTGCAATTGAGATTGTACTATGATGTTCTCCCCTTTCTTTGTTAAAAGAATTTTAATAAGGTTGTTTTTTCAAGGTATGGATTGTTTTGGATTCCTCAACTATTATTGCATGTGAACTTGCACATACCAAGCTAAATTAAATCTTTCATGGAAGTGGAGTTGTCTATGTATTATCCATGATGCAAATCTTCTCATAAGAACTATTTTTTGAGCACATGTTTTACTAATGTAGAGATAGTGACGTGATACATTTTTCCATTCAAATTGACAACCATGGGGTTCAATTTAATTCTCAATTTGTTTTTTTTAGGGTCAAAATTTGGACCAACTAGTTGGGGTCATTCCCTTTCCCTTGGATACAAATGGATAAGAAGAAACCGCTTTCAACTTCAATCTTGTTTCTAGAATAATTTTTCCATGAGTAAAAGTAATTGTTTCAACCAATTACTTTTTTTTTCTAAGTTTTAACATATATCAAATAAATCATTAAAATAAATATGAATAGATACATGAAACGATTTTAGCAACAAGTCCTATTAATTGTTACTTGGAAGTATTGCAAGTGCACAAAGTGGGATTGTGATCCTCCCATAACAAAACCTTGTGTCCATGCCTTTGTCTAGTCACAAGTGATATCCTAACTCGATATCAAAATAACAAAAACAATTTCATGTTAAGAAAAAACACATAATAGCTTCATTGAAATTTGTCTTTATATTATTATCAAATTTATAAAATAAATTAAAATAACATCTTACCAAAATTAGTAGCTCGAAGTCTTTGGCAGCAAGAGGAGAGCACTTTCGAACCGTATAGAGAAATCAATATCTAAATTTAACAAGTGCTTCTAAATTTTGAGGCCCATAAAAAAAAAAAAAGCTTGTCTAAAATTCCATAGATGATGTTTGGTAAATTATGTAGCTGATAAATTGTTGATGTTTGTAAATTTGGCAGTTGATAAATTATTGATGCTTGGTGGGTGGCTGGGGTAATTCCTTCATTAACAAAGTTTAAAACCGGCTTCTTCTAAAATGGTACCCACCTCTCTCTCATAATTTCACTTTCAGAATTGAAAACTGACTTATCCTATGATTGGCGGGCGCAAATACCGAGGAAAGGCACTGGAAGGAAGGGAACAAATCTGTAATGGGGAAATGCTATGCCAATATAAGAAAGAAAGAACAAATGGAATGCAATCAAAGCTATCTCCATTGAAGGAAAACTCACCCTCCTTGTCTTCAATCAGATATGAAAGTTTCAATCAAGTGGGAAAGTTTCAATCTCCATTATTACATATATAATAACATGCCACCTATTGCAGGACACTCATCTAGCCATACACATATCTTAACAAGATTATTAATAAAAATTAATGACAAATTAGAAAAATAATTAATCATCAAAAATACGTCCTAGCAAATGGTTTGCTTGTTCTTTGAGACAATTTCTTAAAAAATTGAACCATATTTTGATGGGTAAAATTCCTCATGACATGCATATGCCCATTAATTTCCAACCCTAGTGCACACAAGAGATGATATATCTAAAAAACTTGGAAGTATTTTGAACACTATTATAATTGGATCAGGACATCTCGAGAGGTCACCCATCAATCAAGTCCATAATTTACTAGTCCATTTGCAAAATCTTAGCAAGTATTGTTCCTTATATATACTAAATATATAAAACCACTGATGTTATGTACTAAATCTATGAAATCAAATAGAGTAATCTCTTACGATTTAAGCTTTAATAAATCAAAATTGGTCTCAATGAACATCAATAGTCATAATCATCAACATAAATCAAACATTTCATACATAGTATTAAAATAAAACACAATAAAGAAATTCAACAAAACCCTTTGCAAATTTATCAAACTAGCAAAACCACTTAACTTTTGGTTGGTGAACACTGATAGGCCACAAATTAGTAATAGGTTATTTGTTACTTGTCGCCACAAATCCCCTTATCCATGCATCAACTAAGAGTTCTACATGCATTAGCTACCCGTTATCCATGCATAAACTGTTATTTTTTTATATTATTTTTTCTTTTATAATTGTTTATTTCAAATTTGGAACGACTACCATAAAATCAATATGGACGGTACACATGTCTCATCCTAGTGCAATCTAGGAAAAACATAAGTACTAGTCCACCCCAAATTCTAAGATATAAACAATTATCGATCGATGTAATCAATGACCAACGACCAATAATATTAGGTATTACTAAATTCACAAATCCTGTACAGAGGTTTCTATCTAGATCATCCAATATTATCACAACTACATAAGACAAATCAATAGAGAGTCGGAGATCATTTGCTCAATTACAAGTTTTATATTTGTGCTTTATATTTATGCTTGAGGCCATAATTTTTTATTTCCAAAGATTTTTTTCTTCCTTGGATAACTTAGACATTTTTTTAGTTACTAGATGGATATTAATTGTATCTTTAGTTTTGGAAATTCAAATACAACCCAAATGTTAGAGTTTGAATATTCTGAGTTAATTTGGAAAAATAAATACGTAATATGTCTATGTGTGTTTTATACATCTCGTTATGCCCAAGTCAAAATATTGAACCCCTGTTTTTGAATTTTTTTTCATAGAGTCTCTAAAATATTGAACCCCTGTTTTTGAATTGAACCATGACATTTAAAATCAATAAATTTTAATTAAATTCAGCGAGTAGAGAGAGGAACGAAGACTCCAAATTCCAAATCTTAACTTTAAAGTATGAGAGGGCGTTGATCTAAATATGCGACCTTTGTTAGTACATAAATAAAATATGGAAATTTTTGCATGTTGGTTTTGGACTTGTGCATGGGTTCTAAACTCCATATCTCCTTTCAAAATTTGGTGTTAAGGTATATGAAATCCTCTACAACATATCCTAAATTTAGTATCTATTTCCAAGAAATGTGTGCATGCTAATGAAAATGTGGACAATTGTTGCTATTGAAATATGAAAATATATAAAATAATACACAACTAAAAACAAAACATAGAAATGAAAACAAATCATTTTTTGGGTGTGCATGATTGCTAGAACTCTAGAGATTCTCTTGCATTAGATTCCATTAGTTGGAAATTTTGGGTATTTCACACAAAAACAAATTTACATGCCCAATGGAAACCAAAACCCCAATTCAATCATAAAAAGCAAATCATTTTGACTATTTCCATACGTATATTCACAAGCATCCTTGTGAATCCATACCAAAATTCATATGCCCAATGGAAACCAAAACCCCAATTTACTCATAAAAAACAAATCAATTTCACTATTTGCATATGCATATGGGTGATTCCATGAAGGTGGGTAACACTTTTTGGCCAAATTTGACGATGAAAACCTGATTTTTTACTCATGTGCTAGATAGAAGCCCTCGAAATACATATATGCCATGTGAATTTTGACTTGTAGTAAAAAAACAAATTGTAGAATATTATGTTGCCTTCCCAATGATATTTTTTTTTAAATATTCTGATGCCATTTAATGTGTGAAATTTTGCATTTAATGAACTGTGTGACCTTTAAAATTTTAAGAAGTTAATAAGTGGCTCGTGTCCATCCCCAATAATTCAATCTTACATTAATAATTTAAAAAAAGTATATATACGAGCATGATATACACAAAATGCACTGTGATATGCATATTTTTTTGTTAATTTATTTCACAATATACAATTATTTATTATTTTTTGAAAGTGACCACATCTGATTTCAGCATCATTTTATAAACATGTATGTCTATCCGAGCTTTTTTTTCACTATTTTCAAAAATTGAAAAACCAAAGATACTCTTTTGAAGACGACGCATCGAAGTGTGGGCTGTGTATTTTTCAGAAATTTTTCGATGTGTATTTTTTACCCTGCGGATTTTTCTTTGAGCTGCTTCGAAGCTATTGTCAGGGTTTCTAAGTGTAACTTTTAGAAGTAATTAAAAAAAACCCATATGAATGACAAAACACATGCATGATACCTCAATGGATAGAGGATTCGGTGATGAATCTATCGGTATGAACTCTGCTCAATTGTGTGCCATGAATGGCAGCGTTTACACCCCTAGAAGACACAGAGAAACATTGATTTTCCTGTAAGAGGGCTAGTTCTTTGTTTTTCCGGCCCTCGATCGAGCTTTTCAGTTTGATTGAGGTATTCAAATACCTTGATCAAGGTCTTAACATAACCTCGATCGAGGTTTTACCAAACCCTCGATCGAGGTTTCCAGAAACCCTCTATCGAGATTCTATTAAATATTCGAAAAAAAATCTTTGTACATGACTACCAAGGTTTTATATGCACGCTCACCACCATGACTATCCTATCTAGAAGATTATGCCCATGTAGGACATTTTAGAAATGGAATTCTAGGATCCAACTAAGAAAATGGACATAAGGAATTTCAACGTCATTTGATTCTACCAACTCTACAAATAATAAATATCTTAGAAATTTAAACAAAAAAACAACCATGACATTGCCAGCTTATTCTACTAATAGGCCTTTTGTCATTTTACTTGGAAACTAGAAGTCCCTGGTACAAAACACCATGGGGCCACAGGTTTGAGAAATGGATTGTTAAAATCTTTTTAATGTTCATTAAACTACTTCAAAACACAAAACAGGGCTGGAATGGAGCAGCAGTGGGGGGGAGGGAATTGAAGATCAGAATTAGAGTTACAGAAATGTAATGAAAGGTTTTAAATACTAAAAATACTTTGTTTCTTCGTATATAATTTTTAATTTTAGAAAACTACAATTAAGTGATATGAATTTGAAAAAACGAAGTTTTATCTTAATCGTCCAGATCTATTTCGCCCTGGGCTCTGAGCTTTAAATATTTGGCCCGAGGATCTATATCGTAGGTATCAGATCGTAGTCTTGAGAATCCAGGTGAAGTGGACACAACTCGGTTAAGTTCAGCTCATCAACTAAATTGCATGCATTAGGGAGATAAGGAGAGTTCAGATAGGGAATTATCCAAGGAAGAGTTTTTCACTACATTGTATTATATGAAGAATGCTAAATATATAGGTATATGTGAACGGATTATATCCTTTTGAGTTTTATATACCATAAATGTGGGATAATATTCATGATGAGATGGCTTACAACTGCTTTCAACCTGATACTCTTCCTTTTGTTAAAGTGGAAAATGCTAGGTTTACGTGAAACTTGAGTTGTTAAACACATTTTTCTCTTCCTTAGGGTCCATGTTCAATGCTCACAAAAACAACTTTTGATTAGTATGTTTGGATGTCTCTCTAGACTTCACCCCTATTGCTTGGCCTTATATCAAGTTTGTTGTTGTTGCATGATATTTAGGGATTCCCTTTGGAGTTGGGTTGTTGTCAATCACAATGTGGGATTGATGTTTCAAGAGGTCGCGACCTATGTTTCATATCTAGTAGCATAAGGACCTTCCATTTGGAGGGGATTTCATATTCTCCAAGAATATCATCTTTCTTATTCATCCTATCGATTTCATTTAGATTTTACTATTAAGTCCGTTCACATGGGATATTGTTACCTCGTAATCCCTTTTTCCAAAGTTAAATCATGTGCATAATTGATTTCCTGATTCTTATGCCATGTCTCCATGTTCTGCATTTCTTTAGCCATTTCCTCCTGAATTTCATCGTGCAAATGCTCACATCTCTTGGATTACTAGGATAAATTAATATGAAAACAACCTTCTTTTGAATTTCCATTCTCACAAATGATATGAGATCCTACGATCAATTCCCCTCCACACATATATTGACAACTCCTTTCACCTTGATGAAAACACAAACAAAGAATATTTATTTCTTGAAAATGATGGGAAATAAGTCAAGTTCAACACCTCACAATAGGTAACATAATTCTCAACATCTACACATAGAATAATAGTTTGCAACAAGTATTTTTTCAAGAGGGGAACATCTATACTCACCTTCAAACATATATCAATTAATACTTCTTTGCAATTTTACATCACACCCTATTATGGGTATCCTTTATTCTTTGTGATGTCGATCAAACACAAACCATCAACATATATGTTTAGGCCCCTCCTATAGGCTTTTAGGGACACGTGTTGAATTCCTACATGGGGGATAGAATCGAAATCGTGCATCAAAAAGGGGTTTTGGTGGGTCATGCAAGCATGTTTAGGGAGGTTCCATGTGGGAACACTAGCCACATGTTCACAGTCAAGGAATTTTCAAAGTTGATCCCTATGTGCAAAATTTTCACATTCCCTTACTGAGCAAAACACTAGTTTCCAAAATTGACCTAAAATAGGATCCCTTGTCCATGGACCCAGAGTATGGGCCACCCATAGAACTATCTAGATGTCCTAAATCCAACAGATTTGACGGTTCGTTGATTTGAGACACAGTCATCATTATATGGCACGTTGAAGCCCACCTCCTATAGGCTTTCAGGGACATCTGTTGAATCCCTACCCGAGGCATAGAATGGAAGCCATGCATCAAAACTGGGTTCCAATGGTTCATGCAAGCGTGTTTAGGTAGGTTCCATGTGGGAACGCTATCCACACATTCATGATTGAGGAATTTTCAAAGTTGACCCCTATGTGCAAAATTTTCACATTCCCTTATTGAGCAAAACTCTAGTTTCCAAAATTGACCTAAAAGAAGATCCTTTTTCCATGGACATAGAGCAGAGGGACACCCCTAGCACTATCCATATGTCATGAATCCAACGGATTCGACGGTTCATTGATCTGATCCACGGTCATCATTCTATGGCACATTGAAGCCCACCTCCTACATGCTTTCAAGGACACCTGTTGAATCCCTACCTAGGGTATAGAATGGAAACCGTGCATAAAAATGGGGTTGCGGTGGGTCATGCAAGCATGTTCAGGGAGGTTCCATGTGGGAATGCTAGCCACATGTTCACGGTCGAGGAATTTTCAAAGTTGAACCCTATGTGCAAAATTCTCACATTCTCTTACTCAACAAAATCCTAGTTTACAAAATTGACCTAAAAAAGGATCCATTGTCCATGGATCTAGAGTAGAGGGCTACTAATAGCACTATCTCGATGTCGTGAATCCAACGAAATCAATGGTTTGTCGATCCGAGCTATGCTCATTATTCTATGGCACGTTGAATCCCACCTCCTACAGGCTTTCAGGGACACCTGTTGAATCCCTACCAGGGGCATAAAATGGCAATCGTGCATCAAAAAGGGGTTTCAGTGGGTCATGTAAGCGTGTTTAGGGAGGTTCCATGTGGGAACACTAGCCACACGTTCACATTCGAGGAATTTGAAAATTTAACCTCTATGTGCAAAATTTTCACATTCCCTTACTGAGCAAAACCCTAGTTTCCAAAATTGACCTAAAAAATGATCCCTTGTCCATGGACCCATAGTAGAGGGCCACCCCTAGCACTATCTCAATGTCCTAAATCCAACGGATTCAATAGTTTGTCGATTCGAGACACATTCATCATTCTACGGCACTTTGAATCCCACCTCCTACAGGCTTTCAGAGACACCTGTTGAATCCCTACTAAGGGAATAGAATGGAAACCATGCCCCAAAACGGGGTTCTGGTGGGTCATGCAAGCATGTTTAGGGAGGTTCCATGTTGGAACGCTAGCCACATGTTCACAATCAAGGAATTTGCAAAGTTGACCCCTATGTGCAAAATTTTCACATTCCCTTACTGAGCAAAACCCTAGTTTCCAAAATTGACCTAAAATAGGATCCCTTGTCCATGGACCCAGAGTAGAGGACCACCCTTAGAACTATCCTGATGTCTTGAATCCAATGGATTCAACGGATGGTCGATCCAATCCACGGTCATCATTCTATGGCACGTTGAATCCCACCTCCTACAAGCTTTCGGGGACACCCATTAAATCCCTATCGGGGGCATAGAATGGAAACTGTGCATCAAAATGGGGTTCTGGCAGTTCATACAAGAATTTTAGGGAGTTTCCATGTGGGAACACTAGCCACATGTTCATGGTCAAGGAATTTGCAAAGTTGACCCCTATGTGTAAAATTTTCACATTCCATCAGTGAGAAAAACCCTAGTTCCCAAAATTGACCTAAAAAGGATCCCTTTTCCATGGACCTAGATTAGAGGGCCACCCCTAGCACTATCCCGATGTCCTAAATCCAACAAAGTTGACGATTCACTTATCTGAGCCACGATCATCATTCTATGGCACATTGAATCCTACCTCCTATAGGCTTTTAGGATCACCTGTTGAATTCCTACCCAAGACATAGAATTCCTACCTCTAGGCTCCAAACCAAGGTTTCTATGGTTTAGAATGCAAACTATGATTACTAGGATTGGTTATAGGATTTATATGCTAGGATGGCCATGGTTATTAAGCTATGATTACCTTTCATCTCAATTGATACGCGATATTCGTCAATGGTGACATCTAATAAATGGTACTAGTGATCTATAGATGATAGTTAGTGGCTACAAACTATGTTTTCTAGGACTTTGAACACAAACTAGGATTTCTAAGGTTTAGAATTCAAACTAGGGTTTACGGTAGAAACTAGGGTTACTAGGATTTTCCCTTGATGTAATATGTCATGTAATGGATGTTATCGATGTAGTATGTAGTATTCTCTTGATATAATATGTAGTATGTCAGTATTGGATGCTCTTTATGTGGTATGTCATGTGGATACTTCTCTTTTTCTTCATTTTACAATGTGAAAAATTACTCTACATCATATTCTACAATTAGTATGGTTCACTAACACAAGGAGCTACAATACCTCACCTTCAGTCCTCGACTGGCCCTCCTCCAATCCTTCAAGGCAAGGCTATCCTGTGCAATATCCTCACCATCAAAACATCATGTTTAAATGACAAGTAATAATTAACATCGAGCATGTGAAACAACTACAACCATAGAAGGCATGGAAGCAAGACTTGAAACTTGCAAGCGAAGTGTCACGATTTTTTGGAATGAAAAATGTTGTGTTGTTTTCTGTCGATAGACACACACAGTAACCCCAAGTGTTGTAGTATCTGACCTCCATAAAACCCAAACCTGATCCTCTATTTTTGTTTTGCATTTTTCAATATTTGAAAGCTTTTCACCGCTGGCATCCCACTCCTTAACTACATGGCTCCATTTCGGTTTGTACCTGGGACTTTGGGGATGCAGGTAGACTGCCTTTAAATTTTTTCATCAATTTTTTATCTATAGAACAAATTGGGATTTGTTTTTATCAAGTTTTTGCAACAAAGAATTATTTTCCCTATACAACTTTTCGAGGCAAAGATGTGGGAAAATGGCGTGGTAGAGCAATGCTTTACTGATAGAATGGGTAGTATTGGGAAGAGATGGTATGCTTGTCTGTTTGCAAATTGAGTTGTTATATTCTGTTGATTTTTCCCTATGGAACAAAAATGATTTTAAAAACATGTCAGTGAATGGAAACCATATGCGTATTTTTAGTTGTGTTTGAAAAAATATGCATGATCCAGTTGTTCATATTTATATTAAAATGTAGAGAAACACTCTTCATTATCATATCCAACTGAAAATCCACAGAAATTACAGAGTTTGGTTACACAATCCGATTCAACAACCTTGAAAAACCTGACCGCACGAGGATTTTGCAATCTATGCATCCCATCCCATATTTGGTCAGGCATAAAAATCCAAAAATGTTGGAGTGTCTAGATTAATGGGAAGCTTTTAATACCTTTTTGTAACACTTGCATTAGGAAGTTCCATGAAAACTTGGGGTGTTGACTAATTTCCTTATAGGACCAACTTCAAGATTCAAGGAAGATGCAATAGACATATCCCAGATAAAGTGCTAGATAATGGTCTAGGGATATATGGCATGAGTCATGTAAGTATGCCATATAATACAACAAATCCATGAAGAAGGTTGTGCAAATTATCAAGTTGTAGAAGTCTATTCAATTTATCAATCTATTAAGCGGTCAATATATCAAGATGTAAATAATCAATGAGACCATGAAACCAAAATTCCTAACTACCTATCTATGGTCATTCGACAAGACCATCGGTATCACCTCTAATAACAATGGTATCATTTAGCCTCTCATGCTCAGAGTAAGGCAACAAGTATTGTGACTTTGATGAGTTCTTGCTTGGCATTATTTGTAGCTGAAGGTTTTGGGAAATAACTAAGTTTGTATAATGGTATACAATTTGACCTGGTCTATAATCTTCAAATACATAACCCTTTTTCTTTTGTGCGTGGGAAACCTGTGTCAAATATTCTCCTTTGATAACCATCGACCCAATTGGAAAATCATTGCCCTCAGAGTCACTTAATGAGACAATGAGAGTCTGCTCCCCATCCAAGCAATGTATCAGACAATAGTCAGTGTGCCATTCATTTCCTCTCAGGGCAACCACTGTGTATATGTGCCCTGCATAAAATAAAGTGCAGACCTAGTAGTCAACTAGCTAAACACAACTAGTCATCAAACATTTCAAAGTTATCAACATAATAGTCGAACCTGGTTGTATGAGATCTAAAATGTGGTCATAGTCATGTGAAATACTAGACTGGCCCTCCTCCAACTAGGATCATTCTGGAGTTATTTTTTGACCAATGGGGAGTGATACGCGATCCCAAATTTCAACCCAATCTGTGGGTTCACAGTTGTCCCATTTACCACTATTACATGGATAACAAAAACAAAAGAGTTTCTTTGTCCACATTTCAACTATAGAATTGTCTGGCATTCTAACTGAATGGAATGCATCAGTTACTTGGATGGTATTGCACTCATATAGGTGTGATCAATCTACACTGACCACCTCCCAAAAATATCTATGTACATGTGATTTTTGAGATGATTGGTCTTCTTTCCTTCTGGCTCCCTGCCCCGTCACTGAAGAACGCCATGCAACAATGGTCTTTGCATCTCGGATGAGCGCAATAGTTGTGAATTTCATCTATTTCCTACGTAATGCAGTATTGATGCATGCACTTGATCCATCATGCTCCCCTTTTTTGTGTCCTGTCTCAAAATAGTTCCAAATATGTGGCACCTTGTGCCTCTAGTGGAGAATACACAACCATTAGACCAAATCCAATATTGTTCCATCTGTATATTTTTATCGTTCAGGTGATTGTAGAACAATTGAAAGTTGTGTTGTACAAAATACAAGTAATGACACCTCTGATCACTTATGTAAAAGTGATACTTCTTCAATATAAACCTTTTCTCTTCAGTACTATTTGCCCCATGTTTATAGGTGATATGGACCATTATGTTGACCCGGTCTGAGTGATAATATATATTGAATCTAAATCTCGTTCTGTGTTTGAAGAGTGTAGTTTTCCGCAAAATCGACCATTGATAATATAGTTCCAATATGAAATGTATCCCTGCATGTTCTAAACTTCTTAGCTTGCCAGTGAGCCACGTGTAGATGCTTTACATGTTGTTGTGTCTTTTCAAAGAATTCCTCCATGAATTTGTAAACCAATACCTGGTAGATCATCAATAAATATGTATAGATCGATATGTTGCTACATATATGAAGTAGCAATACGTGAAGAAAAAAATATTATTCAGGAACTCATTACTAACCTGAGAGGTGACCAAATGTGTTTTTTTCTTTCATTCTCTCCACCGATATCATACGTGGCATATTTGAATGACTACAAGTTCACTTCATGTGTCCCAAGTTCATGCTTATTGGTCACATGTATGCATTTGTCCAAAAATGCCATTCCACCACACCTTGGGCATGTCCCATCTATGTAAGGCCTTTGATAAAATGTGCAACCTTTTGTCATTCTACACAAAATGCTATGAATAAAGTCTCTAGATGATTCTGATGGCAATTTAGTTGAGCATTCCTGCACAAGAGTGTTATGCAATACACACAATATATGTATATATGTGTCATAATAATAAATGTACTCAATGTGATATCGACAACAACATGTGTTACGAGTTGTGTTTATTTTAACATACAATGGTTTGCATTTCTTGAAGGATGTTTGGCCCAAGTTAAGTTCATTATGTTCATGCCTAAATCTCTCATATAATTCTGTTTGTGTCATGTCAAGAAAATGTTTAATGTGGGGCTCACAATCCCTTGAACCCCTTCTTAGTTTTAGTAAATATTTTTGGTTGGATGAAGGTCTACTATTGTCACACCAAAACTCCTGCACCAGTTCCTTTACCACATCAATGAGCTTCATATTGGAGCGTGAAAACCTGCCAATGAAGGACCAGACATCTGTTTGAACAGAGTCAAGTTGTTCTCTTCTAGAACAATACCTATAGAGTGCTTTGATATCCAAGCCTACAAGTTTGGATGTAGGATTAAGAAGTCAAAGGGCCCTAGTGCTTTTGTTCACAATTGATTGTGAAAACACATGACGAGCTACATTGCAATCCTTTGAACGAGATTTATTTCCAATAGTACTAAATGCATCTACTAAAATTCATGAGAACTTGGTTCATAATTGTTTATCATCTTTATCCTTAAGTTTCTCCTAACAATAGTCATTGACCTAGATTTTAACAATGATATAAATAATCTACATTTATCTCCATCGCATTTAGAATCATAATAGTTGACAAGTATCTCTTGAGACTGATATGCAATACATCGTTAAGACATCGTACCTTCAAGCAAACCAATGAGACTTTCATTGATCTGTATACGTTTTGGATTTCTTCGGCGTGAAGTTGCTAATGGAGGTAGCGAGGTTGGAACTGCACCCTGTACCATATCACCTAGTTGGTCTAGTGTTTGAACATGAGCTTTATGTCCTTCCGTCTCTTGCTGTCGGTTGGACAATGGCAATTGGAAATCCTCCTGGGTGGTCTGAACAAAATTGTCTTCTTCGAGCATACGGTCGACATTCAATGACTCTCTAAATTTGTCACTTGTATACCCACATCCAATTAAATCTACAAAGGTTTCATGTGGCCTTGATGTGCACCTACGTCTTACTCCTTGATTAGTGCAATGCGGTGCTCATTCTTCATCTGATATGGATATCGAAGGCCCCTCGCACGAATGTTTTTTTTATATCTTGTTGTGGATTTGTAGGAAGAACTGTGGAATCCTCTACAATCAAAATTGGTTGAGTGTCCATAGAGCGTCTTTGATTGGTCATGTCATTTCTTTTCTTTTCTCTAATTTCTTCAAGAATTTCATTGGGTATCCTCTTCCTTGCCAATTTTCTTGCTCGATTGTGTGAGTTTCCCATCGCCACAATGATCAATGATATATGGTGCTCCTCAATGGGAGATTACTCAAGCTTGGTTTCTTTCTTGAAACAATCAAGTGTCTAGATACTCCACCACAATAACCAATGAAATATTTTCTTTGATGATCCTTAAATGCAAGAAAAAAATGGTGTAGATGGTCAATGGTGCTCTTCAATGGGAGACTCCCCAAGTTTGGTTTCTTTCTTGCTCAAGTGTGTCTAGATTCTCAAATTAAGGGGAAGATTGGGAGGAAGGTTTCCTTTTCTAGATCCTCAAATGCAATAAAAAAAGGTGGAGATGGTCAATGATACTATTCAATGGGAGACTCCCCAAGCTTGGTTTCTTTCTTGCTCAATTGTGTCTAGATACTCTTGAGTTAGGGGGAAGATTGGGAAGAATGTTTCCTTTTCTAGCTCGTCAATTGCAAGAAAAACAATGGTAGAGATGCTCTACGGTGCTCCTCAATAGGAGATTCCCCAATCTTGGTTTCTTTCTTGATAAATTGTGTCTAGATGCTCAAGTTAGGGGGAAGATTGGGAATAATGTTTCCTTTGCTAGCTCCTCAATTGCAAGAAAAACAACGGTAGAGATGCTATAAGGTGATCTTTAATGGGTGATTCCCCAAGCTTGGTTTCTTTCTTGCTCAATTGTGTCTACATACTCCACCACAATGACCAAGTTAATGTTGCCTTTGCTAGCTCCTCAATTCCAAGAAAAACAATGGTGGAGATGCTCTATGGTGCTCCTTAATGGGAGATTTCCTGAGCTTGGTTTCTTTCATGCTCAAATAATTCTTTCTTTCTTGCTCCTCAATTATACCATGCTCTAAGAAATCCTTAGACACTTGTGATGGAGATGCTTGATGCCAAAAACAAAATTTTGTTTGATAATCTGGTGAAGAAGAGAATGAACGCACTGTCTGCAACCTGAAATTGCATGTGGACTGTGAAACTTGCTTGAAATATGATAGAATGTTTCTCGGAAAGGGACTATTGTTGTTTATACTAAAACAAAATGCGCACTCGATATTATTAACAAAAATGAGAGCGTGTTTTTACAACACAAAATGAGTACGCATTTTGCTCGAATAACATTTAGGAGCATTTAAGAAGGTAGTTCCATAGCTAAGGGATCATTCAATCTTTAGGGGAATTAACAAGCACTCCCTAAGCCTTAGCACCTTAACACCCCCCCTCTCTTCAACCTAACTATATTGTTTTAAAACTCAAGGGATGTGTGGGTGTGTGAGAGAGAGGGAGAGGAGGGGGAATTGGGGTTAGGTGTAGTTGGATGAGAAGAGGGGGAAGACAGAGACAGAGAGATAGAGATAGAGTGGAGGGGAGGGGGTGTTGGGAAATATATAGGGGGGAGTGGTTATAGG
>LPNX010306167.1:26307-102165 GCA_001517045.1 Pseudotsuga menziesii
GGGGGGAGGGACATAAAATAATAAAATTATTAGTATAATTGACAATGCAATCAATTCTAAAGTCACATAACACGCACTTGTTGTAGTATTGGAAAACACACACTCGTTTTGAAGTAATATAACACACACTCATTTTGTAGTAATATAACGTGTGTGTGTTCATCATTGGTGGGAATACATATTTGAATTTAAACAAAACACATGCTCTTGTCACTATGGCCGAGCCTCCACCCATGCTGGCATGGAATTCTCATGCCTATGTGTCTTCTTCAGACATTGCTTCAGATTCATCATGCCTATGCCTTGGAGTATGATAAACCATGGCTAATTGATTATTATATCCAAATTTTCAATATGCTTGTCTTTAGTCGTTGGTTACAGTATGCTGCACACCTCCATTTTTTATGAAATTTTAGAAACAAATATGGGTTTTTTTGCAGATTCCAAATATGTAATTTTTAACAAGAATATATAATTTTTTCTATTTTTTTCTTATTTATCTTGTGTCATCACTCCTCAAATCAAAAAACACAATGTTAGTGTTTCGTCCATAACTCTTCCTTTTCTCAACCATTTTGAAAACAAATTATATGGTGCACTAAAGAACATCGACCTCTACATGCTATAAAAAATCCATTTCCAAATAAATGCATTAAGACATCCAAACGCTGCACCCACAAATGACACATCATTTTCAAGGTTTGATCACTTAGATAATTAAAAGAAAATTAAAAAAATATTTTTATTTTTGGAAAAATAGTCATGCACTAGTACTATCTGTTCTCTATATGTTAGAAAACAGGACCGCAGAGCAATAACACATATACAGTTAAATCATTAAACAAGATGCAAAACACATTAAAACATTACAGAGAGACACAGATATAACGTGGTTCACCCAAATGATGGGATACGTCCACAAAGAAATTGCCAGTCCTTTTATTACAGTCCAGAAAGATGAAGGGATACAGCCTATAGCAAAACCGCTACACTTCCTCTTCACACTTTCACAGTCTCTCTTCCAATACAAAATAATACCATACATAGTCATGTTACAATGCTTTCTTTATAGGGGAAATACCATGGGAAAATACTACGATTAACCCAATACCATGGGTCTGCAAAACTGTACAGTACTCATGGGTTACAATCACAACTAAATAATATCTCTGGATCTAGAATATTAGGCTCCACAACCAATAATATCCCACTTGGAGACTGATCACAACAACTCCACTGCTACTGCACTTGCTAGACTATGCTCTAGATCTTGGACTTGGAAAATTTCTTATTTTCACCTTCATGCTTGAAGGCCAACAGAAACCGAGCAGAAACTCAGTTTCTCTTTGGTTACTCCCTTTGTCAACATGTCTGCAAGATTCTGGCTAGTATGTATCTTTTTCTAGTTTTAACAGTTCTTCATCTAGAACAGATCTTATGAAGTGGTACTTGAGTTGTATATGTTTAGTCCTCGAATGAAAGGCTGAGTTCTTTGCAAGTTGAATGGCACTCTGGCTGTCACTGTACAACCTACTATTCTCCTGCCTCTTACCCAATTCTTCCAATGAACCTCTGCAACCAAATCATCTCCTTACTAGCCTCTGTAGCAGCAACATACTCTGCTTCCATTGTTGAAATTGCAACAACCGGTTGCAATTTTGAAATCTAACTTACTGTTGTTCCACCCACAGTAAACACATACCTTGTGGTGCTCCTCCATATGTCTTTATCACCAGCTATGTCTGCATCAAGATATCCCTGTAGAACAGTGTCTAAACCTCCAAAACATAATGCATGTGAAGTGGTACCTCTCAAATACTTGAGAATCCACTGTACTGCTTTCCAATGCTCTTTAACTGGATTATTCATATACCTGCTCACAACTCCCACTGCATGTGCAATATCTGGTCTTGTGCACACCATGGCATACATCAAGCTTCCAACCGCTGATGAATAGGGAATCTTGGACATGTAATCTATCTCTTCCTATGTCCCTGGACACATATCCTTGCATATTTTGAAATGGCTAGCCAAAGGTGTACTGACTGGTTTTGTATTCTGCATTCTAAACCTTTGCAACACCTTTTCTATGTACTCACCTTGAGACAACGTCAATTTGCAATTTTTCTTGTCTCTTGTTATTCTCATACCAAGGATTTTCTTTGCAGCACCCAAATCCTTCATCACAAATGATTTAGCCAGTTTTCTTTTTAGAACATTCATATCCTACATGTTAGAGCCTACAACAAGCATGTCATCCACATACAATAACAAGATAATATATCTTTCGTTATCTAGCCTCTTGAAATAAACACAATGGTCAGAATGACATCTATCATAACCTTGTTATGTCATAAACTTATCAAATTTCAAATACCACTGCCTTGGAGCTTGCTTCAGGCCATACAAGCTCTTCTTCAACCTGCAAACCAAATTCTTCTTCCCTTTGACCTCATACCCTTGTGGCTGCTGCATATAAATCTCTTCCTCCAAATCCCCATGGAGAAAGGTTGCTTTTACATCTAACTGTTCAAGATGCAAATCTTCTACCGCCACTAGACTTAAAAATTTCTAATTGAAGTCATTTTAACAACAGGAGAAAATATTTCATCAAAGTCTATCCCTTTCTTTTATGCAAACCCCTTTACAACAAGTCTATCCTTGTACCGCTTCTTTCCTCCATCTTCTTCCTTCAACCTGTAAAACCATTTATTCTGCAATGCCCTTTTTTCTACAGGCAACTTAACAAGATCCCAAGTTTGGTTTCTTACCAATGATTCCATCTCCTCATCCATGCCTTGCTCCCACTTCTTTCTAGTTTCTACCTGCATTGCTTCTTCATAACATTTTGGTTCACCAGAATCAGTCATCAATAAATAATACAGTGAAGGAGATAATCGTTCAAGGGGTCTACTTAACCTGGTAGACTAATTTCTTACCTTTGTAGGAGTTTTAGGTACCTGCTGATGCTCTTGATTTTCTGGTGCATTTGGAACTTCATTTTCATTGATTTCATCAAGCAATGTGTACTCTATGTTTTCCTTTTCTTCTTTCTTTCCTTGCAACTGATCTTTGTACATGACCTTTTCATTGAATACTACATCTCTACTCCTAATGATTTTGTGATTTTTAAGATCCCATAAGCGATAACCAAAATCATTAACCCCATATCCAATAAAGGTACATTTCTTGGATTTAGCCTCAAGCTTTGTTTTATCATCTTTATCAATATGGACAAATGCTTCCCAACCAAAAGTTCTCATAAATGAGTATTTTACCTGTTTACCTGTCCATGCCTCCTCTAGAATGCCACCATCCAAAGTGCTTGAAGGCCCTTTGTTTATTAAATAAACAGTAGTGTTTACAGCGTCATCCCAAAACTATAAGGGCAACCCTGCATGCAATCTCATACACCTTGCACGCTCCATGATTGTCCCGTTCATCCTTTCTAACACACCATTTTCTTGTGGTGTTCCAGGGACTGTCTTCTCTCTACAAATCCCATTGTGTGAACAATAACTGTCAAACTCCTTACTGTAGTACTCGCCTCCATTATCAGATCTGAGACATTTCAACCTTTTTCCTGTCTCATTCTTAGCCAAAGCTTTCCACTTCTTAAAAGTATCAAACACATCAGATTTTTGTCTAATGCAATAAACCCAAGTTTTTCTAGTTGCATCATCAATAAAAGTAACATAATAACGAGAGCCACCAAGAGATTGTACCTGAGCTGGTCCCCATACATCTGTATGGACAAGCTCTAACTTTTCACTCTTCTTTTGTTTCCCAACCTTGAGAAACCTAACTCTCTTCCATTTTCCATAAACATAACTCTCACAAAATTCCAAACTTACCTGCTTCAGATCTGGAAGCAATTTCCTTGAGTGGAGAATCTGCATCCCCTTCGCACTCATGTGGCCAAGCCTATGATGCCATAGCGCTGCACCTATTTTTGTGGAAGCTACAGAGATAGAATGATCAGTATTATAAGTGACATAAATATAACGTACCTACCCTATATCCTTTTGCTATTACTAGTGATCCTTTAGTGATCTTCCACCACGTTTCTCCAAACGTAGACAAACAGCCGCTATCTCCCAACTGCCCTATTGAGATCATATTTCTTTTCATAGCAGGAATGTTCCTTACATCCTTTAACAGCCATTCATTTCCATTATTTAACTTAATCCATACCTTACCCTTTCCAACAATTTTACACGGTTCATCATCCCCCAATAGCACATGCCCAAAATCACCTTGAACATAATCATGAAAGAATTTCCTACAGGGTGTAGCATGACATGAAGCCCCTGGATCTACTACCCAGTAATCACTAGTATTATCTAATGCAATAATCAAAGCATCTTGTAACACATCACCTACTACATTCGTTTCCTGAGTAGTCTCTTGCTGTTTGTCTCCTTTCTTCTTTGGAGCTTTGCAGTCTTTCTTTAGATGTGCTTTCTTACGATAGTTCCAGCATTCTAATTTTCTGAATCTAGACTTGGATCTGCCCTTTTTAGACTTTCTATGATTTCGTGGGCTCCTTCCTCTCTCATTTTTCCTCCCTGCTCCTTCCTCTCTCATTTTGCCTCCCTCTGCTCTCCATGGTCAACGCATTTCCTGATGTCTCACCTGTGCTTTTTCTTTGTATTTCCTCGCAAAGAATAACACCAACAACATCATCAAACTTAAGAGTGTTTGAACTAGGGACAGATTTACTTACAGCCATGACCAAGCTATTTCGGCTTTCTGGTAATGAACACAAGATTAGAAGAGACCTAACCTCATCATCAAAGTTCACTTTTACAGAACTCAACTGAATGGTAAGTGAATTAAACTCTTTTAAATGATCGGCAATAGATCCACCTTCCGACATCTTCATATTAAATAAATGCTTCATTAAAAATATCTTGTTGGAAGCCGAGGGTTTTTCGTAGAGCTTACCCAATGCGCTCATCACTCCCTCTATTGTTTTTTCTTTCGAAATATTGAAAGCCACTGACGAATCTAGGCACAACCATTGTCCCCAATGCCTTTTTGTCAAGAACCTCCCATTCTTCATCCTTCATAGCCATCGGCTGTTTTTTCTTTTCTGCCCAACGACAGGTACAGATCATTCTAGTACAGATAGTCCTCCATTTGCATCTTCCATAATTGATAGTTTTAGTCGTTAAATTTCTCGACCCTAAACTTTCCCTCTTCCGCCATTGCTCCCACTCGAACCAGGAACCCTTCTTTCCTATAGGTTTACCAGCCAAGTAGACCTTTTGGCTCTGATACCAATTGTTAGAAAACAGGACCGCAAAGCAATAACACATATACAGTTAAATCATTAAACAATATGCAAAACACATTAAAACATTACAGAGAGACATAGATATAACATGGTTCACCCAAACGATGGGCTACGTCCACAAAGAAGTTTCCAGTCCTTTTATTATAGTCCAGAAAGATGAAGAGATATAGCCTGCAGCAAAACCGTTGCACTTCCTCTTCACGCTGTCACAGTCTCTCTTCCAATACAAAATAATACCACACACAGTCGTGTTACAATGCTTTCTTTTATAGGGGAAATACCATGGGAAAATACTATGGTTAACCCAATACCATGGGTCCGCAAAATTGTTGGCCAACACACATCCCAAATACCAGTTTTTGTAAGTTTATTCCATCATTTATTCACTCAAAGGATGCACCCACAAACACATATACCTTATAATTTGTCCCAAAAATAAAGCATTCCCCTTAAAAGAGATCTAACTTTATATAGTTAAGAACATTTTCAATAGAAAAAATTATATATTTGGAAACGTCATTCAATTTCCTACATTTCATCATTTTCACTCATCGCAAGATTCATTGTGTAAATGTCTCAAAATATCTATGTAAGTTGATGGATGTCGGTTTTTTCAGTTTTTCTATTGGATCTAACATGTTAAAAGAGACCCTCATTAGCTTGCACACACCCTCCAATTTAGGAAAACGATTGTGTGTTATTATGCATGGATGTCGGTTTATGGTTGTGAGGAACCAAAGTGGATTATTGGTGGCTAGAAAGTCCCTTGAGATAAGTGTATTCTTGGTGTGGCTCATTGCGCTACTCATATTAATGGTCTTCTATTTATATACCACGAGTTTTTAGACATTCCCGCTTCTCATTCTATATGTTATCCAATTTGTTTAAGAGGTTTTTATTCTTATGATCAACTTCTGATCAAATATCTGGTCCAAGTTGGTTATATTCTCATCCAACTTCCAATACTATGCTTGGTCCAAGTTGGCTAACTTCTCATCCAACTTCTAATCAAGGTTTTGAAGCTAGCCAATAAAATTTGTGCATTGATACTATAGATGTTCCAACCTACATACAATAGAGTGTCAGAGTGGCCATATTTTCTAGGGTGTTATTGTGAGGTGGTTTATAGGGATCCATTATGTCCTGAATCCAAGGGATTTATAGGTTCTATATCTCTCTTATATACAAGAGAGGTCTAATATTAGCACTTTTCCCAATACCTCAAGGCACTAACTAAGGAGGCTTAATTGTGCTCTGATCTATACTACTCAACTACCTAGGTACTAGAGAGTAATGTCCCCAAGTGTTGTTCTTGGTGTATTATAGAAACAAGATGGTCGATCTGTTTATCTAAAGTTGTTCTAAGTATACCTAGGGGACTTCCTATTTACCCAGGGATACGTGGAAGTTCTATTCCATATACATGATTTATTTGATGCAATACTACTTGAAGGGGTACCAATAGAGGTTATAAGGGTTTCTAACAATGTGACTTAGTACTACTTGTATTTTTTGTGTGTATGCTTCCCCAACCAAGGGATTTCCCATTGACTGATATATCTCTAATATAAAAAGTAAAAGTTGAGCTCGCTAACCCCAAAAGGAGCTCTACAATCATATGAAAACAACTTGGCAAGGTATGGTTTGAGGCCAATATTTTGAAATAAGCACAATTGTTGTATAACCCTAATTTGAAGACAATCTTGAAGATTGCGTGACTTTGTAACTTAAAAATTATTCCATACCAACTTCATATGTCTACTTTGCAATTCCATAGGTTCTACAAAATTTGGATGTTTCAAGAAAAAAAAGGACGATTTTCCAAAATCTTGTTAATTTTGGGTCTTCTCTAAAGAGATAACGTGTATGGACTACTATGATTTCAATATTTTAGTTTTAAATATGAAAAATGTCAAAAAATACTATGGTTTGTTGTCTTTCTAATGACACTGGTGGCATTCATTCCGGATCTTTTCTACTCTATATATGACAATTTTACTAGAAACATCTATTCAAGGATAGTTTTTGGGCTAGTAAAAGGCCCTAATTTACATAGCATATCTCCAAAAGTATAATAGCCCAGAAGATCCTTGTTACAACCTAGAAATTTCATAACTTCAAATTTCACAAAAAAAAAAAAAAAGTTGGAGCAAAAATCCCATGATGACCCATTTGAAGCATCCAAACCTTTTGGATTAGTCAAAATCATTAACTTAAATAGAGTATATCTCCAAACATATAAAAACCTAGAAGTTCAAATTTCTGTACACACTACCTCCATATGTCCTAGATGCACCTTGAGAATTTCAATTCTAAAACATAGTAAAAATTTGGGAGCAAAAATGCCAAAACGACTCATTTGAAGAAGCCAAGCCCTAGGATTAAAAATAAAGAGTAAAGAGTTATGGTGCCACTTGTAATATACTTAAACCCATAAATTCACAGCAAATATACAAACACACGAGAGAATAGATATTAAAAAAAAAAAAAAAGTATCTCTTGTATGAAAAATAAATAGATAGCTATGTTCACTTGCCTCTTCAAGGGAGGAACTTACGAGAGAAAAGATCAAATACAATAGCAATTCTTGACAACACATCAAAACTAGTTAGCCAATGACAACCAAAATGTAGAGTGTACAAAGTCAAAATTTCCTAATTAGCTTGTTGAATGATCACGGTTGAATATGCACTCCTAATATTCCACCACTTCAAAGCTTTATCTTGAAATCAAAACTCAACCACCACTCTTTCTCTCTCTCAATTTGAATACAATGAAGTTGCTACTATACAAGGTTACAACCAAATTTATATGAAAGATGAGGAACAATGTTTACCCTTTTAATAAGCTTAACCCTTTGATCTGCCATCTTCAGTTAAAGAGCAATCCAACGATTTGGGCGTGTCTCCATTAGATCGGGCACTTTTCTGGATTTCTACACTTTGTTTCGCCGATCTATTTTTAGGGTGCATTTAGGGTTTCCTGCGATCCCAAGCCCTAATGGTGTCACTTCCTCTTCAAAGATGAACAGTAATGTTACAGTCTTGAAATCGTTAAATCGTAACAGTTGGCTGAGGAATTCCGCTGAGAAACAACAATCAAATGAAGAGAAGAAGATAGGATTTGGTTGGATGGAAGATAAAGCTGATAAATAGTTCTTCAAAGGATATAAGTAGGCTAATATTTTGGCAGCTACATTATAACATTATTCTTCAATGGATTATTTCTCCACAACATTAATCTTCAATGGATTCTCGAAATAAGTAAGCTAATATTTTGGCACATCTGAATTTTTTTAATTAAATTAATTTTTATATTTTTGCAGATTTAGATTTTTGAATTAGTAATTTTTATATTAAAAAGATGGTTCTATAATTTAAGCCAAGATCTCAATTTGGCAGATGGGCAGCTACAATGACCCATGGCCCTTTAGCCATAATGTACATGCTCTTACACCATCCAAACAAAACGTCTATTGGTCAATGGCATATGCTGATCAGTTGATCTTTACATTGGCAGGGTTATGAAGGTCATGTAGGCATTTGTTCCTTTCTTTCTTCTGATAACCTCATAGCCATGAGAAGAACAACGTTCACAAAGATCTATTAAAATTCATAAATTCATTGTCTCATCTCTTTTCAGGCTAAGAGATGGAGTTTATCTAAATTTAATTTAATAGGTGTGTCACTATTAAAATAATCTAATAGTTAGCCAATATAACCGCGATTAGAGTTTTTTTTTTTTTTTGTTGGCAAAGTGGTGGAACCTCCCTGACTAGCAAGGTTGTCATTGGCTAACTAACCACGAACCAGGGGCATCTAAGCTGTCAAAATCACCCGGGGATCGCACCCGGCCTGGACCGCACCAACCCTTAACATGGTTGGATTTTTTGGTATCCGACGGGATTAGAACCGACGACCTTCCAGCTTAGGGGGCGTCTTAACCATACCCCGCCACAAACTGTTCTACATCTCATGGAAATAACCGCGATTAGAGTTAAAGTTACAACTATTAGTTAATTTAATTTTTATCCAATATAACCGTGATTAGAGTTGAAGTTAAGCCAATAATTGTAGAATTATTGGAGTTAAGCTAATAGTTGTATCATTAATGGATTTAAGCTAATAGTTGTATCTAATAATTAAATAGTTGTATCTAATAATCAAATAGTTGAAGCTGAAGTTTAATTTTTCCAACAATCACTAACTCTACTTATTCAAATGTTAACTAAGATATTTTTTATTTTTTTGAAATTGTTAATTATGAATTTGGACGACGTCCATAGAATTAATATGGAGAGTACAATTGTCTCATTCTCGTCCGTAGATGAAAAAACATAGATGGTAGTCTACCCTAAAATTCTAAGATATATACACCTATCGACATAATTAGCTAGATGCCCAACTACAAGATGAAGGAGTTTATTAGGAGTTCGAACGGTTTTGTTAGGAGTTAGACTCTTACATGAATGCACATTAACTAAAATCCTAGATGCCAAATTGATCCAGATTTATGCAGGAACACAACAGAATACACAAATAACCATAGAAACAAATATGCAGCGGAAATAACACTTCATTTCATTAATCAATACTGAAACTTGTTTACATACAGAATGGAAATAAACTAGCTAGAGTGTTGGTAGCTTATCTCTAAGAAGAGATGTGGCGGCTATATGCCTCTAAACCCCTGTTACAATGAGGCTCAAAGGCCTATATATTATTGAGAAACAATGGAAACCCTACACATCCAAAAACATAACCCTAGGAGGTGAAACATCAGAATGTGGGCCCCGTTGGGTAACTTGGTACATCAATTTCCCGAGGTCGTAACTTTAGCCTACTGCCTCCATTTGACACGCATGATACATCGTTAGAAAGATTTGTTTAAGGACTACATCCATAAACAACAAACAATAAGTCTGGAACAAACTCATATTTGCCCGACCATTCGATGCTGAAAAAACGTCGTTTAGGGCCTCAAAACGGCTCCAGAAGTTTAGGACCCGAAAAACTGCCAAAAATAGTAAATTGTTCTATAATTAAGGAAAATGGAAAACGGAAAGAAACAATGGTGGGGCTCCAAGAGGAATAGGTGGGTGGCCACCAATATCCTCCTGGATCATTCCTCCCCCCTTAGGAAGCAGTGGTCCCCATTGCGTTGAGTTCCTCCATGAGATGATGAAACTTTTGTTGAACTTGGTCCCTGGTGAAGGAGTTGGCCTGCTTTGACAACTCGATATAGCTGGATCTTCTGCTGGCGGGTGTTATTGATCTGTGTGTCCATAGTCCGATCAGTTGTGGCTTGTTCCATGCGGTCAGGGTTTAATTCTGTTGGTGTGAGTTGTTCTGCCACGTCTGATGTGTCCAGTAGAGGTGGAAAGTAAGGCCGAAGGCGGTCCACATTGAACACTGGGTGCAAACCAAGGAATGGTGGAATACTAAGATCGAAGGAATTATCCCCGACAGCCTTGGTGATGGTGTATGGACCATATCGGAGCGGGTGAAGCTTGCGTTGGGGTCCAGCGAGGCGCTCCTTCTGCAAATGTAGCCACACTTTGTCACCCACCTGGAAGTTGTGTTGCACCCGATGCTGATCATGTTGTTGCTTGTACTTAGCATTAGACCTATCCAATATGTCATGAACTTGTTGGCGAATGTGCTGAATGCACTCAATGAAGCTGTTTTCCTTGGAAACTTCAGACTTGATATGAGCTGAATTAGCCTGAGTAGCTACAAATGGCATGGCTACGTCAATGGGACATAGTGTCTGGAATCCCAAGCCCACCTGAAAAGGGTTGTGGTTGGTTGAGCCGTGGAGGGCCCAATTATAGCTGTGTTGTACATAGGGGAGGCTCTCATCCCATGTGCATGGATGCTTTGAGTTGTACATGCGCAAAATGTGTATGATCATCTTGTTGACGACCTCTGTTTGGCCATCAGTCTAGGGATGGAAAGCTGTGGACTTTGTGAGCTTGGTGTCTAGCATTGACCATAGGCTAGACCAGCATGTACTAAGGAATCTGTTGTCCCAGTCTGAGATTATAGACTGTGGGATCCCAAAGTGTATCCACACTCGTTCAAAGAAGAGTTTAGCAATGGCTTCTGTTGTGATATTCTTCTTGCAGGCTACCATTATGGCCATCTTTGAGAATCTATCAATGACCACAAACACACAGTCGTTGCCATGCTTAGTAGAAGGAAGGTCTGACATGTAATCCATGGAGATGGATTCCCAAGGTCGACTAGGGGTAGGCAACAAAGTATAGAGGCCTTGATTCTTGATGGATGGTTTGGCAATGGCGCAGAAAGTGTAGGATCAGATGTACTTCTCGACATCTTGTCGAAGGTTCGGCCAATAGAAATATTTTTGCAATACTGCCACTGTTTTCTCGACCCCAAAATGCCCAGCGACCCGACTATAGTGCACTTCCCAAATCATCTTGGCATGCTCGCTTGAAGGAACACAAAGGTGTCCCACGTGACATAGTAGTACATCCTGGAGGTGAAATTTTGGAACTTGGTTTCCCTCCAAGAACATCCGGTATGTGTGGCTGAATTCTGGATCGCTCTTGTAGAGAAGCGGCCAATCAGAAGTCTCATGTCCACAAGAGTTGAGCATGGTGGTTATCGCCACGATCGGTGGTTGGCTGAGGAAGTCTGCAACATTATTGGTGCTTCCCTTCTTGCACTTGATGTTCAAATGAAACTACTATAGATATGTGGACCACTTCTGATGGTGATTGTTCTGTAACTTCCCTTATGTCTGCATGAACTGCAGGGGTCGGTGGTCTATGTGGATGATCGTTTCCTTCCCCAAAATGTAATGCTTCCATTGTCGGCAAGCCTGTACAATGGAATACATCTCTTTGTCATAAGTGGGATATTTGAGAACTGTGTCGGACAGTGTCTCACTGTGATATGCCACGGGATGCCATTGTTGAGGAAGGACTACCCCAATAGCATAGTCAGAGGCATCTGTCTCGATCTCAAATGGTTGTTGCAAGTCTGGTAATGTGAGCACTGGGGCACAACAGAGGCGATGTTACAATTCTGTAAACGCCTTCTACTGAGTTTCTAACCAAAAGAATTTTGCTTTCGCTCCTCCCTTGGTGACTTGACTCAAGGGCCAAGTGATATGAGAGAATCCCAACACGAACCTACGATAGAAATTAGCAAGGCCCAGAAAGCTGCGAAGCTCTATCAGAGTAGTTGGTGCTGGCTCCCGAATGACTTGGATCTTGGTTGGATCCACATGTACCCCACACTCATCAATAATGTATCCCAAATACTGAACCTGGGTCATACCAAAAGTTCAATTGTCCAAACTGGCACACAACTTGTGCTGCCGCAATGTTTGGAGGACCTGTCGGATGTGGTGGAGGTGCTCTTCCCAAGTTTGATTGAAGATCAGGATATCATCCAAGTACACTACTACAAATGAGTTGGTGAATGGCCACCGGATGTCATCCATCAGTCTCATGAAGGTTGTAGGAGCATTCATCAGCCCAAAAGGCATGACCAACCATTCGAAAAGGCCCTCCTTGGCTTTGAAGGCAGTCTTCCACACATCGGTCTGTCTGATTGGTACCTAGTGATACCCGTACTTTAAGTCGATCTTGCTAAAATATTTCGCCCCTTTAAGCTGTTCCAGGAGGTCATCAATCCGTGGGATCGGGTACCTATTCCAAACAGTGATCTTGTTCAGCGCCCGATAGTTAATACATAGTCTCCAAGTCCCATCCTTCTTCTGTACCAACACAATCAGGCTCCCACAGGGCGATGAACTCGGCTGGATGTGACCCTTCTACAGTAGCTCCTGAATTTGCCTCTTGATTTCATCATTCTCCATAACAGAGCGTCGATAGATTGGTCCATTGGGCAGTGACACGCCTGGGGTCAAATCAATGGGGTGCTTGACCTAACAGTGGAGAGGCACCTCGGTGGGTGAGGTGAATATGTCTCGGTACTCCTCCATGACCTTGTCCATTTGTTATGGTCATGCGGAGCGGCCCTGTCTGGAGGTTGTGGCCACGATCTTCTTCTTGCCCTGAGGGCGAATCATCAAGAAAACAAACTTCTCGGTTTTGGAAATGAGCTTACTGCATTGTTTTACAGTAACCAAAGAGATAGTGGTAGGAAGTGGTACCTCTAATATCCTGTACAAATTATTTCCCAACACAATAATAACAGCGTGAGGTCGGGACTCATACACAGCATGTCACTTCCATAAGTTTGGTTGACCTAATAATACCTCACAAACATCAAGAGGAGTGATATCACATAATACCTCATCGATGAAGGGCTTGATGTTGTAGCGAAGGAGGCACTACTGGCGGACACGAATATCCCGTCCTTGGTGAAGCCACCCGATGGTGTAAGGCTGCGGGTGTGCTGTGGTCGACAAACCCAACCGCTTCACGACCTTTGTTGAAATCAGGTTCTTTTAGCTCCCACTGTCGACAATGAACTGTAGCGGGGAACCCTTTACCCACATTTGGGAGTGGAAAAGACGCTCCTCCTCCTCTGAATCTTTTGGTTCTTCCTTTTGGATCTTCGTGGTGGCAACAGTGGCATTGGGCTTTGCATCAATAATCTTCTTCCCTCTGTCATTCCCCTTCTCAGGTTCTGATTCGGTGTCAGAGTATGCATCTAATTCTGAAGCCTTTATCTCAGCTACCAGTGACTGCTTGGCCCGACACTCACTTGTGTTGTGAGTGGGGCTCTTATGGAACTCGCACCACTTTCCCGCTTCCTTCTTCGGCTTTGCAGTGTTTCTCTTTGCTTGTAGCTTTGGCAATTTTTCTTGAGCCGCCATGCCTTGGTTGTGTCCTTGGTTCTGCAGTTTGGGGGCACCTTTCCCTTGCTTCTGATTCGCAGATACAAAGTCTCAATTTTTCTGTTTGAATTTTTGCTCAATTTTGGCAGCATACTGATATGCCGTACTAAGCGATGAGATGTCGAGGAACTCCATTTCCTCCTGAATTTATCTGTGCAGACAACTACGGTACTTCAGCACCAAATGTTTCTCTGAATCTTTGATACCCAACTTGGTGCTCATGGTATGGAACAGATTCGTCAACTCATGCACATCTTGATCTCTTTGCTGCCGCAGTGTAGTCCATTGTATGTACTTGTCCTCATATCTCCCCATCGGATAATATTGTCCCTTTATGGCATCTCGAAAAGAATTCCAAGTGGGTACGGCCGAGAACAGAGAGGGTTACTCCTCGTCCTTTCTCTCACAGTAGGTTTCCCACCAGTCCTTGACATGGGGGGTAGCTTTGAGTAGAGAAAAAGTAATCTTTTCCGGGTCAGAAAAGTCATGAACAGAGAAATATCCTTCTAATAGATTCAACCATCTATCTACAACGTCTGCATCTATTCAGCCATCAAATATGGGAATGTCGAAGTTTACTTGTACCTTAAAAGGGGTTGTGCCTCTAGAGTGGCTGCTAGATGCAGATGCGCCGCCAGTGGGAAGTCGTTGAACGATCTGGGCGAAGCTATCCATCATCGTGTTCCTTTGTTTTTCAAGGGCCTCCTCGAGCAACATTTTGATAGGATCTTCTACGCCCTCGTCTTTCTTTTCGTCCCCCAAGGGTGGCCATCAGGATTTGCGAGGCTGATCTTGCAAAGGTTCAACTAGATTGAGCCCTAACTCTTTATACCCTGCCCTTGTTGGGGACATGCAAAGAAGGATCGAGAAAGAGCAGATTTCTCTGATACCAGTGGGATTTATGCAGGAACGCAACAGAATACACAAATAACCATAGAAACAAATATGTAGCAGAAATAACACTTCATTTCATTAATCAATACTGAAACTTGTTTACATATAGAATGGAAATAAACTAGCTAGAGTGCTGGTAGCTTATCTCTGAGAAGAGATGTGGCGGCTACATGCCTCTGAACCCCTGTTACAATGAGGCTCAAAGGCCTATATATTATTGAGAAACAATGGAAACCCTACACATCCAAAAACCTAACCCTAGGAGGTGAAACACCAGAATGTGGGCCCCGTTGGGTAACTTGGTACATCAATTTCTCGGGGTCGTAACTTTAGCCTACTACCTCCGTTTGACGCGCATGATACATCATTAAAAAGATCTGTTTAAGGACTACATCTATAAACCTCAAACATTGAGTTTGAAACAAACTCATAATTGCTCGACCTTTCGATGCCAAAAAAACGTCGTTTAGGGCCTCAAAACGACTTCAAAAGTTTAGGACCCGAAAACTGCCAAAAATAGTAAATTATGCTATAATTAAGGAAGCTGGAAAACGGAAAGAAATAATGGTGGGGGTCTAAGAGGAATAGGTGGGTGGCCACCAATATCCTCCTAGATCAGAATTGCACTTGGACTAAGTCTTCTGAGTGATTAGAGTTGAAGTTAAGCTAATAGTTCTACAATCATTGGAGTTGATTCTAAATAGTTCTAGACTTAAGCTAACAATCTGTAAGACAAAAAAAACGAGATGTGAAAAATTATGCTACTTTAGAGGCCAATACATGCCCATACATATTAGGGTAACAACAACAACCTAGAGAGGTAGTTATATGCATATGGACAGGGAGGTAGCTATATGGATATGGACAGGGGCATGGATGGCATCTATTCTAACTTTGGTACTAGAATAATCTCTAGATTGTTCAAACAAAAGTGTGGCTCTAGAATGATTGAATCTAATTCAAGTTCAAAACCAACTACATTTTAGCTAAATACTCAACAACTCTAACTTGATTAGGAATTTTCAAACGCAACACACTGTAACACTAAAACCAATGTTCATGCATTAGCTTCACTGTTTGTTGCATTGATTTTTATATATTGTTTTGGTGCATTGATTTTCAGTGCTGTGTGCATTGATTCCAATGTCCATCCATAATGAGAAAATGGATGATGTAAAATGGATTAAATATATTTCAATGTTTCCACATTGATTTCAGTAGATACACTATATTATTGATAAACTTTATATGCATTTGAGGCCTTGCAAAAGAATTATGGAATTATTAATACTGACATTGAACAAAGATACTATTAATATTGGGAAGCAAGAGAGGTTTACTGCAATATACTGAGTTGAAAATTTGAATGGTCTTAGATTTCAACCTCTTTTTTCATATGATTCATATCAAAAGATGATAAATCTAGCTGGTATTGCTATATGCAAATCTGAAGAAGATATATGGAAAAGTAGTTGCATTGATTTTGACAATGACATAATGCAAAAACAATAGGTTACAATGATTTCAACGATGATATACTAAAAAGTGATCTAGAGTAATTAACTAATAAACAAACACTACTTTAGAATTTTAGAATTTTTGTTGTAACTTCAGAGTGAGGTTGATAAATGAGAGAATGTGAGAGTCGTCCTTAGCAACCCATCAGTGAACCTCAATGCCAAACCAACTTCAATCTATTGACTTCGCCATCTTTTCTTTGCAAAATGTAAAACTTTTATCTCACATAATACTATTGAGAACACGCAAAACTAGTGAATAAAATTATCATCATGGAAATGATTTCAATTACAATAACACATCTCAAACCAATTTCAAAATACATATAAATAATGATGATCATCTAAAGTTATGATGCATTCGCTCACAAGAGGTAACATCATAGATCCATCTAAACTCGGGTCAAGAGAGATCAAATTCCTAAAAGTACAAACAACCTTGTTTTAATGTATAGATATGGACAAAAAGTTTCCAATACTAAGGATTTAATCCCTCATGTCCTTAGTACATCCGAAATTTAAATGAATCTATACTGATCTACACTGCCATCAAATGATTTTTGCTTTATAGTAAATGAATTGTCATTCAAATCCACAGATATGTCATGTGTTTCTCTAAATAATAGATACTGTATTGTAAGGAGAATACACAGTTTAGAAAACTCTAAAGCCAAGGAATTATTCAGTTGTACCAGTCAATATTTTTTTTTCACATGTATGAGTGCTGGCGTTGAACTTACTTTTTATGTCAAGACTTAGCCAGAATTGAACATTCCAATCATTCAAACTAACCGATACACCATCCCCATCGAAACAACCAAACCCCTCACACCGCAACAGCTTTCTGTTTTCCATTCGAAGTTGCCAAACATTTTGTATATTTTTCCCCAAGACGCTCACAGAGAGCAGATCAAAAAACAGCTGAGCAGATAAAAAAACAACTGGGCATCTTGGAGAAAAATATATAAGATGGTTGGCGAAACTTGTTTCAATCTCCATCTCTAAACAATATAAAGAACATCTCAGCTACACAGCGTAGAGTCGTCCCTCCTTTCACCAGCCGAGCCTTGCTTTGACATGTTAAATATCTTTGTATCAAAGTATTTATATAACAAATTTTTCTTGCTACGCCCTGTAGCCACTATTTATTTATGCGCCGCCTCATCCGTCAAACTTTGAGAAATATCTTTGTCAATGCGCATGGGTAACATGTTTTCTTGACAAAATGTAAATATTAAAAACGTACATAATTTTAAATTTTAGTCTAAGTCGGCGCATACTGTAAACCTAATAGCACAATGGAGATTCATGAATCAATTATTTTATTTTATTATTTTAAGTATAATGGAGATACATGAATCTATTATTTTATTTTATTATTTTTAGTACGATGGATTTATATTTTTATTTATAAATGAAATCTTTTGGGTGTATATTAGTTCACGATAAGGTGTATTTTCAAGGCACATTGTGACATAGTTATTCAAACTTTGACTAGTGTACGTACAAACCTTAAAAAAAGATATTTTTAAATAAAAGTATAAAATGATTAAAAATTAAATTATTGAATTCGTAATTTTGATATTTTACAAAAAAAAATTATTATTATTTAAAATTAGTATAAATCTATCTTAAATGTGGATTTATCAAGTATCGAAAGACATCTAAATTTTTGAGGTGTTATATTTTTAATGATATTTTTAAGGTCACCACTAATCGAGACACCAATTTGGTGTTTGAGACCCCCTTATTTGTGGGACAAGGGACCCCAAACAATGTGTTTGTCATGTGTAACATTACATATCTCCCCCATACTGGGTTGTAAGCACCTCGCTACTATCAATGCACATAATGTTAGTTTGTTACGCTACACATCTCTTCGATATTGGGTTGTAAGCACCTCGCTACTCTTGGTGCAATCATTTAAAATAATTAAAATTACAATTTTATTCATAAAATTTCAATTAAAACACTATTGTTTTAATTGTTTAATAATATTTTCCTGCAGAAATTAAAGATTATGTCACCTTGGTTCATAAAGTCCTCTTTTGATTAGGATTAATTGTTAGCATATATTTTGAGAATTCAATGAGGAAGGCGATATCCTCTCCAAACAAGAGCCACATGGCAGCGATGTCCTCGAAATTGCCACTAGCTTTACGACCAGCTATGAGCATTGCAATGAAAACAATTGTTGAAGGAGATGGTTTTTTGCACTTGATGAATCATATTTTGTGTACATTTATATCTATTAATGAAATATAATATGCATTTTGCAACAAAGGAATCTGAAGGTAAACCAACAATTGTCATTATAAACATAAAAATATGGGCGGTAGGGAAAATACATTGGAGTCAATACCATCTACCACACTAACCCACCTAATTTACATAACCTCCCCCATCAACCTATCTTTCCTACTAACCTACTTAACCCATCTAATTCACCATCTTACCTAATTTACCTAACCGCTAATGCAACCCACTAACCTACCTAACCTACTAATACCCTAACCCATGCTTAACCTACTAAATTATTATAGAACATAACATATCCTCACCCACTAACCTAATAATCCACATAACTTGAAACCTATACTTCCTAACCCACTTGGCCCAACCTAACTAACTCACACAACTGATATACCCTACATAATCTAATGTACCATACGCTACATAAATTTAATTGACCTAAACTTCACAATCCACCTAACATACTATATTAACCCACTAATTATAAGTACTTAACCTAACTAATAACCTTATCCTACCTAACCCATTGACCCTCCCACATGTCTACAAACTTAACCTATGACTTAATCCACTATCCTAACACACTTAATCTAATCCACATAACTTACCAAACCCTAATTTAACTATTGAACTTTGGTCGCTAATCCTAATTAAAAAATGCAAAAAACTAAAGCAATGCAAGCAGGAAAAAAAAAAAAGTAAAAAAGAAGAAAGAAAATGATGAAACAAGATAAGGAAGTGTAAGCTAAATTTAAGAAAATGTCACAAATATTAGAAACAGAGATGCAGATAGTGATAGCATGCAATTTGTAGTTCATGAAACCCTAGTTGGTTTTCAAGTCGTACATGTACATGTGTTTCTAGTTCCATCTCATAACTTGTAAAGAGGTCACTAAACCCTAGTTCCATCCACTAACTTGTCAACCCTAGTGATAGCATGCACTTTGGTGTTCATGAAACCCTAGTTGTTTTTCAATTTGTACATGTACATATGTTTCTAGTTTCATCTCATAACTTGTAAAGAGGTCACTCAACCCTAGTTCCATCCACTAACTTGTCAACCCTAGTGATAACATGCAATTTGGTGTTCATGAAACCCTAGTTGGTTTTCAATTTGTACATGTACATGTGTTTGTAGTTCCATCTCATAACTTGTAAAGAGGTCTCTAAACCCTAGTTCCATCCACTAACTTTTCAACCCTAGTGATAGCATGCAATTTGTATTTCATGAAACCCTAGTTGGTTTTCAATTTGTACATGTACATGTGTTTCTAGTTCCATCTCATAACTTGTAAAGAGGTCACTAAACCCTAGTTCCATCCAGTAACTTGTCAACCCTAGTGATAGCATGCAATTTGTAGTTCATGAAACCCTAGTTGTTTTTCAATTTGTACATGTACATGTGTTTCTAGTTCCATCTCATAACTTGTAAAGAGGTCACTAAACCCTAGTTCCATCCGCTAACTTGTTAACCATATTGATAGCATGCAATTTGTAGTTCATGAAACCCTAGTTGGTTTTCAATTTGTACATGTACATGTGTTTCTAGTTCCATTTCATAATTTGTAAGAGAAATGGTCTAGGGTTTTGCATAGTTGACCCACCAATGCAAGAGTTGCATTGAAGGAAACTGAGCAAAAACGTAGTTTATGAAATCAATGCACAATGAAGTCACGGTTCCTTGAAAATAGAAGGGAGAGTGCCACTTAGAGGTAATCGCGTGCCAGGAGACCAACGGAGTCAACGGTTCTTCGATCCGACCTCCGGTTTCCGAGTTATGTCCAGTTGAAAGTCGCATGAAAATGTCGTTCAGGGACACTTGGTGACTTTCGGTCCAGGAGCGAAAAACCAAACGGAGTAGCAAAATTGCATGTCGTTGGATCCTGGAAGTCTGTATGGGAAAGGTCGATATGGGAACCCTACCAACACAACCACGGTCGAGGGTTTTCATGCGTTGACCCAACAATGTAATTAAATGTATATTAATATAAAAAACATCAAAAAAAATAAATTTCAACAACTCGAGAGCATGTTATTTTCCAATTTCTATTTGTTGTTGTCTAAAGACACCGTTCTTAGCGCCTCCAATGTGCCATAGATGGTGTTTGTATCCTAGGCACATGGAAGGCTAGACGTTAGTACTCTCATAAGAAAATAAAGAGAACCCAATGAAAATGTGCAAACATGATTTATATATAACTCACCTGAGGTTGTACGATCGTGTTTATAGTGTCCAATATCCTCTGAATAATATTATGTCTATGAATGGTCTCCGTCAATCACAGGTTTATTACATTGGGAATAAGCTAAGGCTAAATAATTGAAATTGTGCTTCAGCATGCACTTTAAAGGTTAAATAACACACTTGACAATGCACTCAGACGAGTAGGCCATCTGGATCATCTCTATTGCCGATGGTGTCCATCAATCTTTTGTGCTCTATCTGAGGTAGAAAGCATCGTACATGTGACCTATTTTTGTGACTAAGTGTGCACAGCTTGATGTTTATACCAACTACTAGGTTGTTGAAGTGGCATACAATAGCTCATGGTCTATAATCCTGATATACATACCCACCCTTCCTTTTCTATTGTGCTGCAAGTGTCAAGTACTCCCCTTTTATAACCATCGAACCAGTTGGGAATTCAATATTTTCATCATCTGTAACAGGTTCGAGAATGGTTTGTTTCCCCTCTAAGCAACGTGCCAACCAATAGTTAGAACCCCATTCATTATTTTTTGGGGCAACCACTGCATATATATGACCTATGAAAGGAATTAGGTCGAGTTAACAATACATTTTTTAAATAAGGTCTTGCATTTCTAATTTCTACATAAATCTACTTAGGTCAAGTTAACAATACATAAATGCAATTTCTAATTTAGGTACTACTCATTTACTTTTTTGTACCTGCTTGTATGAGATCCGATATGTGATCATAGTCTATAGAAATATGTGTCTGATCATCTTCCAAATGGTCTATTTCATTAACCCCATTGACATTGGTGCCAAGTGTCACTCGATCCCATGTATCAACTGTTATGTATACTCACAATCATCTCATTCATCGATGCTACAGGAACTGCAAAAGCAAGCCTTCAATCTTGTCCAAATTTGTAGTTGTCTGAGCTTCTAATTGAATGAAACTGTCAAGTTCCATGCACTGTGTTCACCCAATGTGTTTGGGATCGGTCCACATTTTTCACCTCCCAAAATATTAGCCGCAGTAGGTGTTTCCTTGTTGCTTGTTCTCCCATGACAGATGCACACCATTTCACTATAGATGCAGCATCTCGAAGGCAAGCACCTGTAAACTTCATCTCTTCCCTTCAAAGGGCAGTTTTTATGCATGCACCAGCACCATCGTGCTCTCCTTTTCCATGACGAGTTTCAAAGTAGTTCCATACATGTGGCACCTTGTATTTTATGTGCAACAAACACAACCATTCAAATACACGTGCATTCTTGAACTATCCAACACAACCATCTGACCAAATGAAATGACGATAAAATGGTATTATCCATAGCTATCACATGATCATAGAATAATTTAAAGCAATGCAACACGTAATGGATTTCATGGGTCCGGTCGTCACTTACGTAGAAGTGACCTTCTTTCAGTATCACACATTTCTCTTCATTGCTATCTGGCCCATGTCGATACGTGATATGCACCATTATGCTCACCTGCGCTGAGTGATAGTATTGACTTTGTATTTCATTTTGTGGTTGTAGGGTGTATTTTTCCGCAAAGTCAACCACTGATAGTATTGTTTCGAGAGGGAAGGTGTCCCAACATATTCTGAATTTCTCATCTTGCCGCAGTGCCATATCGACATGTTGAATGTACTATTGGATCTTTCCACGAAACTATGAAATACAATCACATACTTGCACCTGGTGTAAAAAAATAAACAGTGTTATAAAATAAAATAAAAAGATGTACATAAATATTAATATGTCAATATTCAACAATTTACCTATGAAGTCACCAATTTGATCTTCCTGCTTTCTTTCCCATCGTGTAGCTGATATGTCTCATACTGATAGTTCTGCTTCTCGACAATTGTATTCCCGAATTCTTGATCTTCACTCTCATGGATGCAATCAGGCCATAATGATATCCCACCACAAATGTTGCAAGAACCCTTTACACATTGTTTTAAGTAATGTGTCTTCCCATCTTGCCTCGGACACATTATGCTATGGATGAAATCTGTGGATGACATTGGCGGTACTGTACTTGAGCATTCCTGCACATGGTTAGGATGCAAAAAATGACATATATGTGCAATGTATGGTAATATAGGTCAAACTCTATGTGGTATCTACAACAACAAGTATTCCGGATGGTATTGATTCTAACATACCAAGGCTTGCATTTTTCAAAAGATCTTTGCCTAAGCCTTAACTCTATGTGCGAAACTTTAAACATCTCGAACAATTGAGTTTGTGTCATGTCAAGATAATGTTTAACATGAGGTTCATTATTTCTAGAACCCATACAATGTTTTGACACATCCTTCATGTTAGAAGAAGGCCTAGTTTTATCGTGCCAAAATGTGTGCACTAGGCCCTTCACTGCTTCGACTAACTTCATGTCTTTGTGGGGAAACCTACCGCTAAATGCCCATAATGTTTCCATTTTTCCCTCTACATCAAGGTTGTCTCTTCTTACTGAATATTTTTTAAGTGTCTTTGGATGTAAAGGCACAATTTGTGATGTGGATTTAAGTAAACGATGATGTCTTGTGGATCTACATACAATTGATTCAATACGCGACGATCCACAATATAGTCTTGTGAACGAGTTTTTTTACCAATCGATGTGAATGCAGTAACAAGATATTTAACAATGTGATTACTTGATTCGATATTATTCAATGTTCTTATTCCTAACTTTTTTCTAACACTTTCCATATTTCTAGATTTAAGCAAAGCTAAAAACAATTGGCGTTTACCAGATTCGAATTTGTTATCAAAATATTCTTTCATTATTTGAGAACAATGACGAAGTATAGTGCGTTTAGCCACCTTACCTTCCATGGAAGCCAATTCGCTCTCGTCCACTTGTATGCGTTTATGAGTTCTCTTTCGTTTTGATGCAAGATTTCTTGTCGTTTGAATTGCTAGAGTGACGTTTACATCCACTACAGGGTGACAACATCGATTAGGAGATTGAAGCACCTGGCATGGTTGTTGTGGAGTCACATTTGCATCATGAGGAACATAATTATTTAAATCTTCACAAGATTGTCTACTTAATAATGGATCAAGAATATCATCTCCCGTGTAACAAACTTGCTTTAATGTTGCTTTATCTTCCTTGGCCTCTATGTTAGGTACCTATTGAGCGGGAATGGGAAGTATTTGCTCATCAAATGAATGTCGATGATTTCTTGAATCTTCCCTCTTATTTTCCTTTTTTATTTTCAGCTTCTTTCGATGTAAGCACCTTCCTCGTTGACTTTCGACCTCTATTACGTACATTACCCATTGAAATCCACACAAACTTGTACAAAACCTATGGATTTGTGTAAGAAATGATTAAATTGCAGGTTGAACAGTTCTCTATGCACGAGTTCAGAAGAATTATGTCTTTTTCTACAGTAAACATGGCCCATGACCCGCAACCCAATAATTTTTATAAAACACATATCGCATATGTGATATAACGCATGTCCATTTTATCGCATATGCGTTCTATCTCATATGTGATATGAATACACTACTTTTTACTTAACGAGCGGTTTCTATTACATGATCATTGAATCGCATATGCAATTTAGAGCATATTAAATATTAACATTTGATAACCTTATAATGGAACCCATACCCATGGTTAAGACCTCCAGACCTATCCTTCGACCATGGTAGTGTCTTCATAACTATCTCTTGTCTAGAAATATTCATAATGGTTCCTATATGAACATGGTCAACGCCTCCTGAAGAATCTTCAATGCATAAAATAGTCTCATGGCACATATATCCCATATTAAGTCTAAATATCTCGTTTAAAGGCCATGTGTAGTTCTTTAAGACTTGTTTATGTTACACTATTGTCCCATTACCATGGTTAAGACCCTAAGACCCATCCTTAGTGCATAAAACCTCATAATGACACCCATATCCCACTAAAGGCCAAATATTCCATCTATAAGGCATGTGTGTTGATTTAGGGACTTATTGTCTTCTCTTCCATGACTATAGTCAATGTCAAGAGACCCATCCCTCCCATTCAAAACCCTATAATGGAACCCTTATCCCATTATAATACCATTTAGACTCCCAATATTCCATCCGGATGGTCTATGGGGTGGTTCATGACCCAACATTACATTGGTTAAGTGATAGGGGGGGGAGTCAAAGGAGGGAGAGGAAGGTGTCGAGGAAATCATGGGAGGGAGGGATGGGTAGGGGACATATATGGGGGGGATGAAGGGAGGAGAAATATAAGGGGAAGGGAGGGATGGGTAGGGGAGAGATATGAGGAGGGACTGGAGGGAGGACAAATATAAAGGGAAGGGATTGGTGGGAGGGGAATAAATATAAGTGGGCGTGAGGGAACTAGGGTCTTAGACATTGTTAAGGGATGAAACCTCTACTTTAGGCCCTAAATGAAGCTTTCAGGGATCTAGGACCACCAATAACACCTTAAACCACCATATGTTACCTCTTAAGGGCATTCTTATCTTTGTGTGTGGGCATTGACACCATTGGGTTGTTTTAATCACTAAGGATGGGTTTAGAGACCCTTGACATGGTTGAGCGATTAGGAAACCCAGCTCGTAGACACTAAAGGAAGCTTCTAAGGATCCATAGGAAATAATAATGTATCAAGCCACCACACATGACCTCTTAATGGGGTCTTTGGCCTTAGATTAGGGATATGCATGGAAATGGGAGGAAACCCAAGCCTTGGGCCCTAATGAATTCCTTAGTCATTGAAGGTCAAGAAGGACACTTCAAACTACCACAGAGGACCTATTGATGGTATCCCTACCGAAAAACTAGGGATAATCATGCCATCGAGAGGTTTTAAATAGTAGACATGGTTCTCAAGGCCTTACACATGTTTGACAAAGTAAACTCTAGCCTTAGTCCATAAAGGAATATTATATCCATCCAAGGCCTAAAATGATACCTCAAATCACCTCACATGACTTACAAGCACTAGGTATGGGTTGTGTGGCCTTCAACATTGTTAGGGGAGTAAACATTGGGATTGGACTTTAAAATAAGCTTCTAGGAATCCATGACCATGAAAAACACCTCAAATGATCGGCCATGTCCCCCTGAAGTTACCCTTTCCTTCGAGTGGTGACATGGATGATGTTAGAAGGTTTTCGATAATAGATATGAATCCATGGGTCTTGGACATTGTTAAGGTAGGAAACCTAGGCCTTGTACCGTACAGAAAACTTCTTAGAATATAGTTTTAATAATGAAATTAGATCCACCATACATGACCTCATGAGCATATCCATAGCCTCCATGTGGGGTATTTGGAATAATAGGATGTTTTGAGCACTATGTATGGATATCAAGGTCCCAGACATAATTGTTGGAGAAACCATGTACCGTAGGCCCTAAATTAATGTTATATGATTCTTGACCCAAGAATGATGCCCTAAATGAAAAAGGTTGTCCTAAGAAGATATTTTTCCTCCAAGTGGGAATATTAGTATGATTATGAGTTCTCGAGCACAATGTATACATCGTGGAGCCTCAACATAGTCAAGAGATGACACCTTGGCCTTAGGCCATAAAGATGCTTTTGTGTGTCCACGGACAAAAATAATGATTCAAAACAACATAGATGATCTCACAATCCTTATCCTCATAGTGGATGTGTTGGTTCCATTAGGAATATTTTAGAGCTAGATATGAGTTTCGAGCCTTAGAGAAAGGTTAGGCAATAAAACTCAACCATTAAGTCTAAAAAAAATCTTCCTTGTCGTAAGCGCCATGGACAAGCACCTTGAACCTCCAATAATATGACCTCATTATCCACAACCATTCACAAATTTTAGGCTAAGCGTCGTCCTTTTTCCACACTAAACCGCTTTGGAGGGGTCAATAATTACCATGATCTTTTCTTTTTAGATGGGGTTTCTCCCAATGACCATCCACTAACTTGGTAAATGCTTTTTTACTCTCGAAGCTACTAAAGCCAAAATGCATGTGTGTTATATTGCATATGTGATATGTATAACTCCAAAATGCATATGTGTGTTTTTTAAATTAAAAAAATCGGTAGGAATAATGTTTGACATTATGTTCGGAAATAGCTTCGGACTACCAAACATATTGGCTAGGACAAATAAACCAGGGCTATTGCTTGTCTTTTAGAACTCTATCAATATGCTCAGTTTCGATGGCGTGTTTTGCTATGACAAACAAAATATTTTTTATGAAAATTTAGAATATTGTAGAGTATGATCTTAGGATTCTGAGTATGTAATTTTTCCTTCAAAAGTATGTTTTATTTATTTATTATTATTTTTCTAAATGACACGTCAGTTTTAAAAAATAGATACATCGATTGTTTTTTATATAATTTTTGATTGCCTTCACCATTTCCCAAGAAAACTATATGGTGCACCAGAAGAGAGAAATATCTACGATCTTATGTATAGAAATCAAGGATTTCATTAATTTTTGCCCCTAAAGTGTTGCACCCGCACAAAACGTTTTCATTTCAAGCTTTTCTGACTTCAATAATTAATAATAAAAACAATAATTCATGAAAAATTCTGAATAAATAGTGTTGCACTAGACCCATATGTCATTTATATGTCTACAAGATTTTATCCCAAATTGACATCATTTACCTCATCTATTGTTGCACTTGCACAAACATATATGTTATGATGTGCTGAAAATTTGAAAACCCAATTTCATGGAAACTAATTTTATAATCATTTACACACATTTTGTCTGCATAAATGTTATATATTATGAAAGCTGATTCAATTACCTATCTTTTGTCTTTTTACTTCTTCTTCAAATATGTTAGGGAAGTACCCCTAATTGTCACCTAAAGTCAGAGTTTCCAGGTTTTTCTAGTATTATGTGGCATCTAAAGTGTCTTTAAAGGAGTCCATGATTATGCATCAGCCCGTAAATGATTTTCATGTAACGTATGGAGACAGTTTTGGCATGGACCAATACTAGTCCACTAGTGGATATTCAATTGGAAACTCAAATATATTGTAATACTTGACGTTTTATATAATATGATTGACATGGTTCAAATTATATGTGTTTGTACTTGATATCATTTAGCCGCTTGTAATTAACTAATGCAACTTTGCACAATTCAAATGTGTATTCATATTAGATGAGCATGGATATTGTATGATAGTTTATTTATTTATTCACAATATCATACTAATTAATTTATATTGATTAATAAATTTGAACACAAATAAAATGAATATAAAACTACTACATTGGTAATAAATACAATGAATATAATACTACTAAAAAGAGAGAAAACATTATGACAAATGACAAATTTGTGACTAAAAAAACAACTAAAATTTGTGTATGCACGACTATTGTTTTTAAGGTGGTGACTACTAGTAGCTAACTTACAGTCTCTTATAACATGACTAATGGTTAGTCATATTTTACTTACTTATTAATGGGTTTATTTGATTCATAATCTTATAATATATTTACTCATTTATTTGGTTAGTAATTGTGAAAATTAATGACCAAATAAATGAGTAAATATACTACAAGATGATAAATCAAGAAAGCTAATTAATGCCTATGTGAAATACAACTAAAATTTAGTTGCATTATTAGAGACTATAAATTATCTATTATTAGTCACCGACTCAAAAATACTCCTTCATATGCAAATTTTAGTTTTTTTTAGCAACAAATTAACCATTTTTTATTAGTGAAACCTGAACCACCCAATCTAAGAAAGAGGAGTCTTTACATGGACTAGTGCACTTCCAACCATGGAGAGACCAATGTATGGACCAATGATTGAATATATTTGATAAATATCCATATCATAATTGGGAGGTTCCCTTTTGTTTTCTTTGAAAATTATGGGATGAGTTCATTTTTGGTTACCATGTCAATTATTTTGGCATTGGTGAATTCTAGGGGGGTGGTCTTGGCTCAGCTTAGGATCTAGAAACATCCAAATGTAACCCAGTAAGAGGTTTGCTTGCTCATAGGTGCATACCAAACCTATCCCTCACCATCCACCTTAGTCGGTGATATGATTTGATCTACTAGCTAGTATTGCGATATCAACCTTAACACATAGTATAATATAGCACATTGCACTACAAATTTGTATTGAAGGATGCAGTGATGTTATACCACCTGTTGTTGGGCCTTTGTTAGGATAGGCTAGCCATTATAGTTTTGGGTTAGTTACTTCTCATTGATTCTCACATTTCATGCATACTTTTCATGGGTTAAGAGAGGATCCTATTCAAGACAATTTCTTGGATGAGGTTAGTATGACATTTTTTATATTTTCATTGCTTAGTGTATTTAATGTCGAATTTGACAAATATTTGGTAGACCTAACTTTAAATTGTTTGTAATTGTACTTTTATTTGGCATGTTCATTTGTTGAAATGTGGCACACATGTATCTAAATAATAGGGAACCTCATATCATGGACTTGATGCAATGGTAGTTGTATATTTTTCCCTTGGGGATACTCACACCCAAGTATCTATATGAATGTATGGTTTTTACCTTTATGCAATTGTGTGTGTATGTTTTAAATGTTTAATATATATATTTCTAACATGAGTTAAAGGCGGAGAACAATTAAAGAATGTAGAAATAACATAGATGTAAATGTTCCTTAAATTAGTGAATGCTCAATTCTGCCATTAACTTGCAACTTACTTATTTATAGGATTTACCAAAACATAAAATTTGTAGATTTGTAGATTTTTAGAAGTGATATAAAATTCAATAGGCTACAAGCAATTGTATATTCATAATTACTTGGATAAAGGCCAATTTCCATCCACATGTCATAGATGCAAACCGATGAAAAGTTGAGCACGCCCTCTTAAACCTAATGCTTGTTTTCCGAATGTATTTAGAAATTCATTGTGAACAATAATTCTTCCTATATACATAAGTATTATTTGTTGAGATTTGAGAGTGATTTCTCTTATCTACACAGACAATTTCCCTAAAATATGCATCCATTCTTGTTATGTATTCAATTAATTTCATGAATAACATTGCTTACATTTTCTATATCAACTTCAACTTGCCTTCGTATTACTTCTAGGGATCTATAATGCAAACATTTACCCATATAAATATGAAGTAAATTTGCAACCCTTCTCTAGACGAATTCATTACTTGTCTGCAGGAACAACAACTACTCTGATCATACTAGTTAATGTCTACAATTAGTATTCTTTTACAAAGGTTCTTGCTATAAAGTAAATCTACCAACTGATAATACCATATTATTGTGGAATGGATGTAGTGAAATCTAGTATTGAATTTGTTTTTTTCAATTCTCTTTTATAATATTTTTCTTGGATTTCTAGATCTACAAGAAAGAGATATCTGGAAAACCATATCAACATACTAATTCTGAAGAAACAGTCACATATCATTCTATTACTATGAAAATAATATTATATTCTACATAACTTCCCAAGAGCTCACACTGTAAGACACTTTAGCTATCCCATCTACCATTTTTATTTCCAACATTGTTCACTCCTCTCATTTTATATTATAAGAGGAAGGGGTAGTTACAAATGAAGGTTGAAACCCTACCCTCCATAATAACATGCTTTACCTTGAGAAGGGGGAACATTAACCCTAAGAGAATGTGTATCATATGAAAAATAACCACAAACACTTAATGCTCGTCTTGTGTTAGAGAATCTTTCCTAAACCATCATGTACTCAGAACCAATAGGCTCATGCCAACTCGTGCCAAGCACATTCCATGTAACTACTCAAGTAGTGCACCCCCAAATGTGCTAATAATAGGTAGTTCCATTCTAACATGTTCCAAGCACAATCCTCTACATGCCTAACACTATTCTCTTTGTAACTACTGAAGCAGTGTGCTCCACTATGGGCTAGGGATAACACACTCCTCTATGTAGCTACTAAAGTAAGTGTTCCCCCCAAGCAATTTAGAAGATATCGCATGGTAGTGTGCCCCATTCTAAGCCAACAACTCAACTTTTGAAGATGAATGGATAACTCCTCACACACTAAGTTTTCAACTTCTGAAGAGGAATGCAGAACTCACATACTAAGAATTTTGAAGATGAATGGACGACTCCTTATATACCAAGCATTTTGAAGATGAATGGAGGAATCCTCACATACCAAGTGCTCATACAATTGAAAGAAATTGAAGATTAGGTTTCAAGAAACTTGGTAAACGTTTAGACCCTATGGTGAAGGCAAGTAACAATTTATTATTATTATTATTAATTGAACAAGGATATCTTGCAAGGTATGTACCTATGTTTGAGAAAACTTCTTCGTCATATAAACCTTAGTCATTCAATTCATCATTAGCTAGATATCGATGAATATATATTATAGATTCTATATCCTAAAGGTTGTTACTCTAGAAACATTTACTCATGATAAAGTTGTGTGGTGATAAAGAAAGCTAGGAAATGCCCTATATTTCATTCTACAAGTCACGTTTTCTATTTTCTTTTTATATTCGTTGGTATGTGTAATGTGTATTTTATAATTATTATTTGATTTTCTATAATACCTTTAAAATTATTGAAAATTCATATAACCTTAAACACATTGACTTCAATATCAATGTAACACACTTCATTGATTTGAATATGAATATATTACTTCAATATAAATGTATGACACTTAATTGACTTCAATATGAACACGTTGACTTCAATACTAATGTAGCACACTTAATTGACTTTAACAACTTCCATATAACACATTGAATAAAGAATATGAATATAGCACATTTAATTGACTTCAATATGAACACATTAGTTTTAATATGAATAATTTACTTTTCAGTATCATTTAAAATGAGAAAAAAATATTTAACCTTCCTACCTTATTTTCAATATAAATGAAACACACTTAATTAACTTCAATATAAATACATTGAATGGATTTATATTATAATATAAGTATATGACACTTAATTGACTTCAATATAAACACATTGACTTTCAAACATGAATATAACACACTTAATTGAAATCAAATATAACAAACCTAATATAAACACATTGACTTCAATTATGAATGTAATACACTTAATTGAATTCAAATATAACACACTTAATCATTGATTTGCACTTGACCTCAGTGAACCTTATTCACAACCTAGTAATATTAACACAATAACAATGATCCAAGTCGTTAGGAGTTTAAATTTCATTTGACTACCACCGTTCTACCTCCAATTATTTAAATTTCATTGTACACAAAAATTAACATAAGATTATAGACTTGTACTTTTTCAACATAAATTGGGAGTCCATATTCTTCCAATCATAAGTGACAGCACACAATTTTTATAAGTGATAAAAAGTTAGATAATGAATATTATAAATCTATAATTATTTTTTAATATAAGAATCTAAAATGTATTTATCAGTTATAATAGAATGGAAACAATTTGTTAAAAAAAATAAACGCGGTGTAGATTAAGTTATACATAATTACATTTGAAATAGTGTGTATATCTTAATTTATACAATATTTATTACTTATTTATAAATGCATATTATTATTTTTTTAACAAGAGCCAGAGAAAGATTTTATATATAAAAAAAGGCTGAGCATAACCATGCTTACAAAAAGAGGGACTAGAATGTCATACTTCTTCAGGGAAGAGAAGATTGGAATATCTATCCTATTAACAAAATTCAGGAATGTTTTGTGATGCATTTTGAAATAACTTATATCCATCGTAGGGTAAATTCTAACATACTGACTATTTAACAAAATGCAAAAAAACATCTAAAAGCCATGGCTGAACCTACTGCTTCTTCTTGCCTTCTATCCCACAAACAGGATGCACTACAGAAGTCTCTTCCATTGGATGGTCTTGAGCTGGATTTTCCTAGCAATGTATGCAATAGTTCATGTTTACTAGTTTATGCATTTCCTCTTTGATAATATCAACAGTTCCCATTAGCTCAGGCAGGTCACGGTCATTATCATTGATTTTGGACTCATGGCATCTCATATGGTTGGCCAAGTACTTCACATCCATAGCTGCAACCTTGTTTTCCTTCACACTAGTTGTCACCAATTCGTAAGTCCAACGCAAATGAACTTTGATATCTTTCAGTGTGGATTGTATTTCATTTAGTCCTGCATTTTCTCCATTGTTCTCCATAGTCTGCTGAGAAGTACTAAGAGTTGGGAGAACATAGGGTGGTAAAGATGTCTGCAAAGAATTGTGACGACCACAACCTACTTCCTTATCTCGAAATAAACCTACAAAAGAGAGCCTAAACCGCGGTTCGTTTGCTGGAGCCCAAGACCCGACCAAACTATGGAACTCTTCTTTTGCGATACGATGCAAAACTGAATGCGGTGAGAGCGTCAACAACCTTCCGGGATCGTCCATGGTGTGTGTGAGCGTTCTTCTCATAGCTTCATGGAACTAACTACCATGAATAGCATTTAATCCCTTCACATGGGCGCTAGATCCACCTGTCCATAGTGGTGGACAATTGTCCATATGATGTCGGGAAGCGATACGAGAGGGAAATGACGGGAGGGTCAAACAAAGAACCCCCCCTAGTGATTTTGAAATTTCTAAGGAACATGTTTATATATTATGGGTACCCATTGATAGAGACTATGCCCAAAATGTTTTTGACACCTTAGTTCGCTAGCTTATCCGCTATGGTGTTATTGCATCTAAGGATGTGGAAATAGGAGACCTAGAGATCTGAGTTGAGGAGACAAATACAATCATGAATTCTTCTGCAGTTGGCTGCACTGAGTTTGTAACCAGTTCTCATTTTCTGAATGACTTGCTTCAAGTCTCCAAAATCTATGAGTTTTGATATATTATTTTGTCTTTCCAGATCCAAGCCTAGGAAAAGTGAAATCCATTTCGCTTCGTTTTTGGATCTATGTCCTATTCCGCAAGCGAAATAAGTGTCTTTATTTCCTCCGGGATCAAAGATACTCCCACCCGCACTTGCCTCCCCATATAAATGCATATTATTAAAAGTATCTCACTATACTAATAATCATAAGGTATCACTATTTTGATTTATATAATCTTTATTACGTATATATTTAAAATAACTCATTATACTAGTTACTAACACACATTATATTGGGGAGGTAGGTGCAAGAGGGGTCATTTTGGTCCAGGAGGAAATGAATATATAGTTTTACTTGGGGTCTGGGCAGAAGTACTAATAATTAGACGAAGTGGGAATCCTTAATGAAAGGGATTGAAATTATGGCTAGTATGCACATTGAGAACTTCCAAGTTTCCAGGGATTCAAGAATAGTTATACAAAGGATGAGGATAATTCAGGAAGGCAAAGAGAAAGTTGTTGGGAGAGCTCAGAAAAGAGTAATGGCCTTTATCTCGGACATGTAAAAGGTCCATTTTTATCATGTTAGAGGGCATAATAATAATATTGTAGATAAGCTCATCAATAAAGGAGCTCAACTAAAGACGGGGAATATAGAAGGGCGTGTCAAAGTCTAAGGAGAAGAAGTGTAGGATATTTAAAGCAATCTTCAGGAGATGAAGCTTTTCCAGGATTCTTAGTTTGAAGAGTGAAGGCAATGACCCTGGATAAAAAGTGAAGGTTGTAAGAACATGTCATGTCTGTCAATGAGCAAAACGAAACCTAGTTCTCCCAACTTAAGGATATATTGGAAGAAACTAAGTCGTACCTTGAGGCAAACAATCATGAAGAAAACATGGCTTCTGCAAATGTTGAAGATACTCCGATGGAGGAGAACTCTACAATCCAGGCGAGCGGTGAAAAACCCGGGAATGAAGTACAATATCTATGTTTTTTTATATAATCTATGATTTTTTGCAAGTTTATATGTAATAAATATGTTAGGATCTATACAGTAAAAGGGAATAGAATAGGATGTGAACCAACACAAACTGGAAGTAGGATCTATCTCTGTTTTGGACTATGTAAGACTAGGAATTTTTTTTATCAGATTTCCTTGAGCAGGACCTCGATGTGTTGAATATATGGTGTCATTGATGTCAAAGGTCAAAGATCAAAGACCCAAGAAGAATATATGGATAAGTTGAAATATTAAAATGATAGATCACAAGTGTCAAGAGATCAAAAGATGGACAAGAAATCAAAGTCTAAGCGGTCTAAGGACCATCTTGAAATTGGTTGCATTTGTGCACATACTTATGTACATAAAAGAATAATTGTAAATCACCGTAAGTATGAGACTTGTGATTTAAGAAAATTGTGTGTGCAATAGTCCAACAAGTTAGTGGAGTTTGTGAGTCTTAAAATACTAAGATGAATTGTAAAAGTGGCACGCGGACGTAAACACTAACTTGTCGGGAACGCAGTCCAAGGAAATGATATCCGAAGTAAACGAACTTCACAAGTAGACACATCTCTTGAGTCAAGAAGGTTATAAATAGGAAAATGATTATCGTTGTGAAGTAAGCTTGTGGAACATGATGATCTAACTGTTTGACAAGAATCAAAGTCTTTGTTTTTCTAGGTATCAATGGCTCATTGATCACAGATGAATATTCTTTTGGATCTGATTCGTTGTGCAAGATGAGAATCATTGGTTGATAGGATACCCAAAGTCTGGATGTGCGAATATCAAGTATAACTGTGTGGATCATTGTTATCTTTGCACATCATATTTTGAAGAAAGGTCTGACGTGGAAGACCTAGACATATTTTGAAGAAAGGTCTGACGTGGAAGACCTAGACGTATTTTGAAGAAAGATATGATGCAGAAAAACTTGGATGTATTTTGAAGAAAGGTATGACGTGGAAATATGCAGACGTATTTTGGAAGGAAGTTATGATATGTATATTTAGTTGAATATTTGAATTGTCTTTGGGAAACTACTTGACGCATATACACAAACACAAATCAGAAGAATTCGGTAGTTGCAAATTTTGAAAGAAAAACATTTCACTACTTGCTATACACTCACATTTCTATGAGGAAGGCAAGACAAGAAAAGGATCATGGGGCTCAAACCTCCTTCTAGTGGAGTTGGAGAAATATCATGGTGCAACAACATCTTTTCTATGGGTATAGATAAATTCAGGGGATCCAATATCCTTCCAGTGGGTGATGGAGAACAAAGGAAGTTGTCACTTCCACACCTATAGATCACAGTTCTTTCACAGATCTGATCTTGAAGCCACAAGTCGCAGTTTGCATGAAAAAACTGATATCTGTTCAGGTTGATTCCTAGAGGTCATAAGTTGGAGGTTATGTAGAGAGAAGTTGTTGCAGGTTGGTTCCAGCAGACCGCAAGTTGTACTTGCGATCAAGTGAACATATGAATGAGTTGCTCATGATTGAAGACTGTAATATCCCGTTGATGTAAATTTTCATATACATATAGTTATACATTTGTTCTCATATATTTTTGCAGTGTTCTTTTTATTGGTGTGTTTGTTTAAAATCTGGAAATCTGCATATTTTGGACATATATGTGCTATTACTAATTCACCCCCCTTTCAGTAATAACTTAATACCAAAAATTGGTATTAGAGAGGGTGTATTCAGTAAATATATTAACATCTGGAAGACTAATCCAACGCTGATATGGAGAAGCAAGAAGGCTTGTCCAACAATAGAGCTCTAAGGTTTGACGACTCAAATTATACCTTCTAGAAAATTAGAATGGAGGTTTATTTACGGTCACTTGGGATGGATGTATGGAAATCAGTAGAGGAAGGATATAAATTTCCAAAAGTTGCAGATGAATCAGGAGAGAATGATGATGAGTAAGAAGAGAATCATGAGACTGCAACCTCCAGGGAAGTGACTGTTGATCCAGAGAATAGAAAACAATATGAATGGAATGAAAGAGCAAATAATGACCTTCTATGTGGATTAACGGATTATGAATTACTAAGGTAATGTAGTGCACCACTGTGAAGGAAGTATGGGACAAATTGTGAAGTATTTATGAGGGTTATTACAAGGTTAGAAAATCCAAATTGTAAACATTGTCTACGCAGTTCAAAATCCTAAAAATGAAGGAAGAAGAAGACATAGCATCATACTTTCTGAGAGTCGATGAATTGTGAACTCGATAACATGGATAGGAGCCAAAGTTAAAGAGGAGGATGTTGTGCAAAAAATCATGAGGACTCTTCCCACACATTTCAACCCAAAAGTTTTAGTTCTTGAAGACATAAGCGATTTGGATGATCTGAGCAAAGATGAATTATATGGGATATTTCTTGCATGTGAAATAAGAATTGAACATGAGAACGAATACATAAAGGTAGCTGCGTTCAAGGAAATAGGAAATCCTAAATGAAGTAGAAATGAATGCAAAAATGAAGATGACCCCACAAATGAAGAAGAGGAAAATTTTGTATGAAGACTAAAGAGAGGAAAAGGTAAGTATCAAGGAAAACTACCTTTTAAGTTTTTTAGATGCGAAAGAATTGGACACTTTTCTTCCAAATGCACATATGATGAAAATCAAGAAAGTGAAAGTGAGGAAGATTCAGAGAATCGAGAATTAAAAGACAAGTATCAATGGAACAAGGATATGAACAAGAAAACGTTTTAGAAAGAAAATAAAATCTTGTACATTGAAGATAATGACTCTTCAAACGAAGAAGAAAAGGACAGTCCAAGAGACGTATTATTTATGGCTCTAATTCAGAACGAGAATGCGTTGGAAGGAAATCCTTCAACCAAAATATATCATGCAATCGTGTCCAAAGTAGAGAAGGAATGTAAATACAATATAATCTATCTGTCATGTCCAAAATCTAGGGAAAAGAAACGGTAAAAAGGCTCAAAAGAAATTTTCAAAATGGAGACAGTTGTTGACAACAAAAACTCTACGGAGGAAGTCACATGATTTTCGTCAAAGCCTAATAAATCTTGCAAATCTAAAGAAGTTTCAAAGTATGAATACGAAGATAGTTTTGCAGTCGATTGGGAACAAAAACTAATAAGTTCTATGGATGAATTGAAGAATTCAAGAAAAGAAAATAAAGTGTTGAAGGAGCAACTTGAAGTCATAGAAAAAATGATAAAGCAAAATAGAGATATACAAGAAGGTTTGAAGGATAAATTGAAAGTAATGGAAGAATAATTTCATTGTGAAAATGGAAAAATCAAAGAATTAAGAGAAAACCAATGTGTGCTTGAATGATCATGGAAGGAGTCGGAAATGGCTAATGAACTATTGCAGAAATAAATTGAGTTCAAGGAATCAGACACAATTTAGGGAAAGGTTGAAGTAAACATTGACATAGAAACACAACACAATTTCAACAATAACTCAGTTATATTTGAAGAAATACAAAGTCATCAACGATCTCCAAATGATGAGACATACATTGGATTTGTGGAAAGTGGTAGAGACGTCCGTGACAAAAAACTCAACCATCAAGACACTCTTCACGGAAATCTTGAAATGATCCCATGGAAAGTGGTAGAGACATCCACTACAACGATTAACTCCACCATCAGGACACTCTTCGCAGAAATCTTGAACCACCCACAAGGAATGAAGTAACCATCAAGGGTTTAACTTAGGTATGTGAAAGCTCCAAATCACAATAGAATAATAAGATGTTGGAGGTGCAATTTTGTCGGAAACATAGAACGGCATTGTCACTCGATAAAATTCCATGTGTGCAATAAGTATAGCCACAATTCTGCTCAATATTCTCTAAAATGGAACCAACAAAAATCAAGATGGCACAAAACTATTGGAAGTTGTCCGAATCAAAGGCAAAGAACAAATGTATGTCAGGAGCATGACATAAGTGTGCAAAACAAAAATACCAAGAAGATATGGGTTAAAAGGACCCCTTAGGAACATGTAGAAGATGAAAACAATAACAATTGTGGAGTATCGACATCAAGCAATTGTTGCTCACACTAATCCGAAAGGATTATGTAGAATCCTTAAGTTCATAACAAGTATATTCAAACACTTAAGGATTGACAAAATAAGTAGATTTCCATTAATATTTATTTGAATAATTGTTGCATGTTATTATTGTTAGCAATGAAAAAAACTATAAAAAACAAATACACTAGTGATAGATCATGATTGCACAAAAGGAGAAATGTATGTATTATATTAAAAGTTATGATTACAAAATTGTGGAGATTCGAAGATTGTATTATATCATGCCACTATTGGGTGCCAAAATTGAAAATTGAAGCAAAAATAAAGACTACTGAAGTTAGATAAAAAATGAAGTTTGAAGTCGATGTCTTCGACATGACTGGAAGACAGAGGTGAAAGATGTAGACTTAAGTCCACGGAAACCAGCTCTGTAGGTTAAGATGAATACTACAAAGAAAGAAGATTTTGTTTTGAATTTGATGAATTGGGTTCAAACCCAAGATTAGTCAAGAGGTCGAATGTGTGTTATTATTTCTATTCCAAAATTTCCAGCCGCCTACTCAGACTAGATAGTGTATCTGAAGTAGTTCGATTGAAATAAGACTGCTCGAACCAAGGCAAGAAATTTGATTCTTTCACGAAAATTTTCCAAACTCTTATGTCCATTCACAATCATCCAATATTTGCTTGCTGTGATTGAAAAATTGTGTGAATACTATCAACAGAATTTTCCAGATGCAATAAATAGGCCATTATGATGAGAAAGGTATGCAAAATTCAAAGACAAGACACAAATAACAACTCAACAGAGTAAAAGCAGGGTGGTGAACTGAATGGGAAATACCACAAATTTATAGAACAATGAATAAGTCGAGCATGTTCTTGAACATAAATTGAAGGGACTTAAAAAGCCAGTGAATTCATGTATTGTACAGGCCAAGGAAAAGAACGTTAAATTAAAATTAAATGCATAAGACCAAAATTTCTTCGAAGGAATGATGATGGAATAAAGATGATAGTACAGACACACCACATGGATAACACTTTGGGCACATCAACTTGTTTAGGCACATGAAACATAGTAAATATGTGCAAATTTATTGCATGAAGTAAAAACACCTCTTATTTATAGTTTGAATACAAGACAACTTGCAGAGTCCATTAAATCAGGAGAAAATAAAATAGTTCATTGCAAGTGATACGGAAATGAAGTATATGCAACCTCAGAGCACAAAGGAAGGGGGAGACTGCAATGCATAAGGATCCTTTTCCATTGATGTCAAAGGGGGAGAAATGTCAGGAGAAGGTGAGAAGGAGAGAAACTGAATTGAAGAATATCCCAATGAAAGCAGGAGCATTAACAGGGAAGCCTAATTGTGTTGACATCAATGACAAAGGGGGATATTGTTGAATATATGTTGGCATTGATGTCTAAGGTCAAATATAAAATACCCAAGATAAATATATGGATAATTTGAAAGATGGAAAAGATATATCAAAAGTTTCAAGAGATCAAAAGATGGACCAGAAATCGAATCCTAAGCTGTCCAAGGACCATCGTGGCATTGGTCGCATTTTCGTGCATACTTGTGTACGTACATAAAAGAATAATTATAAATAACCATGAGAATGAGACTTGTGAATAAGCAAATTGTGTGTGCAATAGTCCTACAAGTTATTAGATTTTGTGTGTCTTAAAATACTAAGATGAATTACAAAAGTGGCATGTTGATGCAAACAATAACTTGTCAGATACGCAATCTAGTTGAATGATATCTGAAGTAAAGCGACTTCACAAGTGGACACATCTCTTGAGTAAAGAAGGTTATAAATAGGAAAGAGATGATTGTTGTCAAGTAATGTTGTGGAAGAATTAGATCTAACTATTTGACAAGATTCAAAATATTTGTTTTTTGGGGTATCAATGGTTGGTTGATCGTAGATGAATATTCTTTGAAGCAGAGATGCAATGCAATATGAGAAGCATTAGTTGATACAAATACATGAAGTCTAGATGTGCGAATAGAAAGCATAATTGTGCATATCACTGTTATATTCATACATTTTATTTTGAAGAAAGGCCTGACGTGGAAGACACATGCGTATTTTGAAGAAAGGTCCGACCTGGAAAGACGCAGACGTATTCTGAAGAAAGGTTTGATGTGAAAAGACACACAAATACACATACATATTTTGGAAGGAAGGTCTAACAAATATTTAGGATCTGACTCACATATGCATATCTGAATTGTTTTTGGGCAACTGGTTGACGCATATACATAGACATAGGTAAGAAGAATTCAACAGTTGTGGATTTTAAAGGAAGAACATTTCACTACTTGTTATACACTCATATTTCTATCAGGAAGGAAGGATAAGGAAATTATTAGGGGCCTAAAACCTCCTTCTAGTGGGTGTTGGATAACTATCAAGGTGCAACGTCATCCTTTTTTCGGGTGGAGATAAATTCAGGGGATCACGATCTCCTTCCAATGGGTGATGGATAAAAAAAGGAAGTTGTCACTTCCATAGCTAGAGAGTGTCATTCTTCTATGGATCTAATATTGAAGCCACACATCGAATTTTTCTTGACAAAATTGATATATGTTTAGGTGAGTTCCTAGAGGTCGTAAGTTGGAGCTTACACATACAGAAGTTGTTGTAGGTTGGTTCCAACATACCAAAAGTTGTACTTGATATCAAGTGAACATTTGAATGTTGGTGTTCATGATCGGAGACTATAATCTCCCATTTATGTAACTTTTCATATACATATAGATATACATTTGTTATCATATATTTGTTGTGATAAAACATGACTGTAGAGTAATAACAATAAGCAAGATGCAAATATTAAATAGATAAACACATTACAAGAGAGACACCAATATAATTTGGTTCACCCGATTTGGGTTGTGTCCACACAGAAGGGATACAACCTACAACACACCTACTGCACTTTTTCTTCACTCTCTCATAACCTCTCTCACGCAATCACAAATATCGGTTTTCACAATGCTACAATACAATATATAGTCATATTACAATGCTTTCCTTTTTATAAGGGAATTACCATGGGAAAATTCCCTGGGTCACCCGATACCATGGGCCTGCAAATTGTTGGCCAACAAACATTTCAAAATTTTATTTCGGGGGATTGACCCCCAATTACTCACCGAGGGCCCACTGGCCCCTAGACCCTATAGTCAAGGGGATAGTCCCTCCCCCCCGGACCTCCACGATGGGACATTGTTCCCCCACACCCCCATGCTGGGATGAGTGTATAGTAAAACTAGGGTACAAACATGGCTAAACAATAACATCTTTCAATCAAGAAGATTAGGCTCCACAACCAACAATATCCCACTTGGAGACTGATCACAAGAACACCACCATTGGTGCACTTGCTGGACTATACTCTGAATCTTGGACCTGGAAAATTTCTCATCTTCACCTTCATGCTTGAAGGCTAATAGAAACGGAGCAAGAACTCAATTTTTCTTTGGTTACTACCTTTGTCAACATATCTGCAAGATTCTAGCTAGTTTGTCTCCTTTCCAACTTCAACAGTTCATATTCCAGAACAAATCGTATGAAATGGTACTTGATTTGTATATGTTTAGTATTATAATGGAAGGTTGAGTTCTTTTCAAGATGAATCGAACTCTGGCTATTACTATACAAACTTCTTTTCTCCTGCTTCTTATCCAATTCCTCCATGAATCTCTACAACCAAATCATCGATTTACTAGCCTTTGTAGCAACAACACACTTTGTTTTCGTTGTTGAAAGTGAAACAACCTTTCACAGTTTCAAAATCCAACTTATTGTTGTTCCACCTACAATAAAAACACACCCTGTGGTGCTCCTCTTGGTTTCTTTATCACTTGTCGAATCTACGTCAACATATCCTTGTAGAACAATGTCTGAACCTCCAAAACATAATGCATGAGAAGTGGTAACTCTCAAATACCTAACAATCTATTGTACTACCCTCCAATGCTCTTTACATGGATTGTTCATATATATTCTCACAACTCCCACTACATGTGCAATATTTGGTCTTGTGCACACCGTGGCATACATCAAGGTGCCAATTGCTGATGAATAGGGAACCTTAGACATGTATTCTATCTCTTCATGTGTCTTGGCATACATATCCTTACTTAATTTGAAATGGATGGCCAAAGATTTACTAACTAGTTTTTCATTTTTCATTCTAAACCTCTTGAATGCCTTTTCTATGTACTCACCCTGAGACAATGTCAATTTGTGATTTTTCCTATCTCTTTTTATTCTCATACCAAGGATTTGCTTTGTAGCACCCAAATCCTCCAATGCAAATTATTTAGCTAGTTTCCTTTTGAGCACATTTATATCCTGCATGTTAGACCCTGCAACAAGCATGTCATCCACATACAATAACCAGATAATATGTCTTTCATTATCTAGCCTCTTGAAATAAAATAAAAAAGTGGTCAAAATGGCATCTATAATAACCTTGTTCTGTCATAAAATTAATAAATTTCAAATGCCACTGTCTAGGAGCTTGTTTCAAGCCATACAAGCTTTTCTTCAAACTAGAAACCAAATTATCCTTCCCTTTGAACTCATACCCCTATGGTTGCTGCATATAAATATCTTCCTCCAAATCTCCATGGAGAAAGGTCGTTTTTAAATCTAACTGTTCAAGATGCAAATATTCTACTGCCACTAGAGTTAAAATAGTTCTAATTGAATTCATTTTAACAACAAGAGAAAATATTTCATCAAAATATATACCTTTCTTTTGTGCAACCCCCTATACAACAAGTCTATCCTTGTACTTATTCTTGCCTCCTTCTTCTTCCTTCAACTTGTAAACCCATTTATTCTCCAATTCTCTTTTACCCGTAGGAAACTCAACCAAATCCAAAGTCTAGTTTCTTACCACTAGTAAAAAATCAGGAATTAATGACTAAAAGCATGACTAAAATTTGGCTATAAACGACTATTTTTAGTCAACGACTAATAGTATCTAATTTCCACTATCTTATAGCTTGAATAACTTAGTTGTATTTCACTTAGTCATTAATTGGTTGACTTATTAGTCATTGATTCAGCCATTGATTTAGTCATTGATAGTCAATGATTTACTCACGGATTTAGTCACTAATTTAGTCATCGATTTAGTCACTGATTGCAACAATTAATGATGATATTCAAACAAATTTTGCATCATTCAAGCATACAAAATAATGATTATCAAGTTACTATATATCTATAATGGCTTACCTTGTACTAGTCCTTCAAGTCCTTTTTTCACTTAATAAATGAATTTGAAAGAGTTAAAGGACTATTACAAGGTAAGGCATGATGTATCTATAGTAACTTGATAATCATTATTTTGTATGCTAGAATGATGCAAAATGCAAAAATCCTAGAAATGTATTGGAATGAAAAGCATGCATCCAATGTTAAACTATCTACTAAGTCATCTAGAGTCATGCCAAGATATTTGAATTTGACTAAAAATTCATAAGTAACTTGAAGATAGTGGTGGATGATGTCATGGAAAGGAGAATTTCAGTTTATATAGAAGAAAATGATGAGAAAATGGAGCAACTCATCACCCAAAATGTATATAGAATATTAAAAATAAATATACAACTAATTCCATTTCACATCAAGAAGAATGGGCATTAACTCTAAGTACTCTTAGCCACTAGATAAATGGAAATGAAATGAGATGAAATATCAGCAACAATACCTTCGAGTTTGCTTGCTAACAAGAATTATGAATACTTATGTGATCATTTTATTCATAGGTGACTTAAACAACCACTAAACTACAATCAAGGCAAGAAACCATGTAGATTATGCCAATCCCACTATAATTTATACCTCGAAAAAGAACTAGCAAATCTCCCACAACTGTTCAACTTTGTCCAAAATGTCCACTTGGAATGCCACTATTTAAAAAAAAACAAAAAGAAATTGAAAACATGAAAGTAGTAATTTAATCTACCTTTATATTGGATGCAGAGTCTCGTAGTTGTACAAATAACTAGTCAAGCTCATGCAATAAAATTATAAATCACACTTTGTCTCGTAGGATACAAGTCACCAACGAAACAATGAACATGCCTAAGGGAGAGATAGATAGGTACTTGTAGTGAAGAGTGAGACAAATACAAACCTTGAGGTATTAATCAAAACAATCTAGAAATGAGGATGAAATTCCAATCACATTGCTGCAATAAATGACGGTATTTTAGGACAGTCATACATCAAGAAAATAGAAGATCCTTTCAAATGTGCAAAGGAAGCCTTAAGCCACACTCTATCATGTCCATCAAACTGTGGCACACTTCCATACATGGTAGCATCCTCAAGGAGGCTGAAGAGGAGAACAAGAAACCTGTATAAATTATAAAGAGGCTCGACATACTACAATGGGATGAACAAGAACCACAACATCCCTAGTAAAGGTCATGGTAGGAACCAACAACAACAAACTCACATAAAAGACCTCATAACAATCAACAAACCACATATCAAGTCAAGTAATCCCAAGGAACAGTCATGGTTCAGTCTAGCAGACTTAGCAAATGCAACAACCCAACTTAGCAGCCCAAAAAAGGTCACGACTTAGTCTAATTAGATCACATAGGTCACGACTCTGTCCAAATAGCCCACAAAGGTCATGGTTCTATCCAAAAAACCCACAGTGATCATGGTTCTATCCTAACAAAGGCTGCCACTCAGTCCAAGGAAGCCCACAACGTTACGGATCAGTCCAAGGAAGCCCTCAAGGTCATGGATAAATACTATCAACCTCAAAGGTGGTCACAGTTCAACATAATGGGCTCAGTAAAGAACATGGCTTGCCCTATCAGGATTCCAACAAGATCCAACACAATATAATAATAATAAAAATAAAACACATATATGAAAATATAAATTCTAAAACAAAAAACTATATGCAATGCAACTCTCGACCCACCTCTATTTGACGACATTCGTGCTTGATTTTCCTAAACTCATGGAGATTTCATCATCCAATTCCATAGATGACTACTCAAGCAGCTCATTGGATCCAAATAACCAGTCCAAGAAGACCGTTGGTAGAAAATAACCGTTGGTGCCAAATATTTTGCGTTGGATGGTGGTGAGGAGGTTTTGGTGGGTTATGAGGGGCAAGTAGTTGTGAATTGGGATTGGAGGAAATTTTTGTGCATTTATTAGGCCACCATTTATACCCGTTGAGGAAATTTGGATGCCTATTCACAATTATTGAGGGTTTATAATTGCGGTATGTAATTGTCAGTGTTGCCATGGATAAAAGGGCTTTGGAGAGAACCTAAAGGCTATTGAAGAGACATGCCATGAGGTCTGGAGCTCTAGAGTCAAAATGACATTCTTCCATCATAAAATCGCCGGTAATTTTCTTGGTTTACTATGAAATTTTAGCTTTTGCATGTTAGTATTGGTTATAATTTTGAAGCGTAGGTAGGTAGGTAGATTTTTTTTGAAAACCTAGAAAGCATTCATGAAATAAGTGGTATAGGGAGACTAGGTGTAGTTCTTAAGGTAGGTAGGTATATTTTTTTGAAAACACTGAAGTGGAGGTAGTGTAATTCCTTTCCATCCTAGAACAAGTTAACAAATGTGAGTGGCAAGTCATCATGACAAAAGGGTTAAGGTACCACACAAGGAGGGGAGGCTCTAGCATAAGGAGCAAAAAGGTTCAACATAAGATCGAAGGTCAACAAGAGTAGTCATAACAAAGTGGGAATACAACTATTTCACCCACAATACCAAGGTGTTCCTGCAAGGTACATAAATAACCCTTTTACCCACAAGACCAATGTGTACAATCAAGGTGGGGAAACAACCCTTTTACCCACAAGACCAAGGATCAAAATTTTATCTTCTCTCTCAAGGTATATAGTCCATAGTTGTTATGTACAATAACTCTAAGTTTTATCATCACCGTATAAGGAAGGTTCAAACTATGGAACACTTTGACTGACTGCAATACAACACATATAACATAATTTTCATTTCTTTCAACCTAACACTCCTAAAGGTCCCTATGTTAATGTTGAAGCATCCAAGGACAATAAATAATAACAGTAGTAATAAATTAATGAACAAGTTAAACTATCATACATAAATGAGGAAACAGTATGGTAACGTATATAACATTATTTTCATTTCTTTCAACTTAACACTCCCTAAGGTCCCTGTGTTAAAGTTGAAGCATCCAAGGACAAAAAATAACAACAATAGTAATAAATTAATGAACAATTTAAACTAGCATACATAAAAGAGAAAACAACATGGTAACATATATAACATAATTTTCATTTCTTTCAACTTAACACTCCCAAAGGTCCCTATGTTAATGTTGAAGCATCCAAAGACAATAAATAACAACACTAGTAATAAATTAATGAACAAGTTAAACTAGCATATATAAAGGATAAAACAATGTGGTAACATATATGTTATAACCTAAAATGACACACTCTTTTCCTGTGACCACTTTCCCTTGTTTTCGTCGCATGTCGACACTTCCATGATGACACTTCATGAAAGTCACTGAAAAAGCACTTAGATTGGATGAGCCATATCCGTAGTTTTATAAATTCATTTGACCTATTCTCTAGACCGTTGGAAACGTATCTGAGTCAAGAACAACTTTTCAGAAGACTTCAAATCCTGTAAATGCCTGGAAGTACCCTAAAGATGAGAATTGTTTACCTAATCGCGACTTTTGTTAAGCAAACCCATGAGTTTCACCTCTGTACTCGCAACTTTTTCTTCATGCTACTCGTGATTACATCCTGTAGTGGTAAAAAATGATAAAAATATCAAAAATATTGAATTAGGGGTGGTTTGGGAGGTTATGGAACTGAATTGGGAAGTTATAACTAACCCCTATTCAACCCTATCTCTTCAGAAATGTATAAATAGAAGGAGAAAGGTCCATGAGAGGGAATTGAACTTTTGCATTGTTATGCTATAGGAATTGCGACTCTCATACCCACCACCTTTGCCCTAGTTTTCCATCCTTTTGTTGCAGAGCTTGGAGGCTGAGTTCCTTGGAGAATAGAAACTACAAAACTAGATCAAGGTTTCGAGAGGTTCCTGGCTTGAGGAGAAGGTAATATTTGTACTTCTTCCATGATTAATAAAGATGTGATTCTCTCCCTTTTCCAATCAATGTGTTGTGTACATTGAATCTATGTTTATGATCAAATGTTTATATTAATCAGATTAGGGTTTCATATTGCTTTGGTTATCATTGCTTTACATGTGGTCATATTAGTTTGAGGAAGGTATAATTTGTTTTGCAGGTCTCTGGGAGCAAGAGGAGCAAGAGGAGGATTGAAGGGATTCTTGGATCAACCTTCATTTGACTAAGGTATGAACCATTCTAATCTCTAAATATTGTTGATATTTACTTGCAGAAATACATGTATTAGTCTTTTAACCCTAGTATGTTGATGGCCTCTTAAACCCCAACCATAGGAACATTTTCCTCTGCAACAAAATTGGCAACTACGTTGGGGAGAGCATTGTATATTTGGGGTTTCTCTATCTTTCTTCCAGTGTTTTATATGGTTTTGGGTCCTTCTTGCAACTTAGGAACACCCTTTGAACCTGATATTACACCTCCCCTACCTTCCAAGGGCATTTTTTTACCTTTTTGGGACCTTTTCCCACTCGTTCACATGTCCCAGACTCAACAGTTGTGAGTCTAGGATGTACTTGTGACTTTCACTAATTTTAACCTTTGAGTCACTCATGACCCAGTAGTAGAGAAACTCGTGAGTTCCCCTGAAACAACCTTTTCATCTTTTTGTGGTGTTTTTGGCAGTTTGAGGGTTGTTTGGGAGGTCTTTTAGGGTCCTCTACATGTGCATGACTCTGGGAAGTGTTTGTTATCCATTTTAGGTGCTCTTTATCTATTTTTTAAGTCTCTTTTAAGTCTTGTAAATTGTTTTTCTACCTTCCCCCCACCTCCTTCTTTGGCTTGACCTTTTTGGACAAGGTGTTGAGTAGGCTCCATTTGCACGTCTAGATTGATTCTTGGGGCTTCTTGACCTTTTTTTATGTCATTCTTATTGCTTGTCACCTTCATGCCAAAGTTGTTGGCTTGTCTACCTTTACAATCTTTCCTTCCAAGATATGTTATATCCAGCCTTAGGGCAACCTAGGGTTTGTTTGAGGGGTGTAGAGTAGTATTTTGTTTTGCTTTACATACATTAGTTGATAGGTTGTTTTTATTTTGAATATTATAAAAGAAAAAGGAAAATAACATATAGTTTATTTATGTGCACATAGATTAGGGTTTTAGTCTAAATTGCATTGCATATCACTGTTCTTGAAAAAAAAAAAAATTTGTTCTTTCGTGGCTTTCAATTTTTAGTTTGAAAAGAAAGAGAAGTAGGTTTGATTTTGCATTTTGTGTTCTCTTTTGCTTAGTCATTTTTGTTTCTATTGTTAAGTCAGACATCATTGGTTTCAGCTCCACCACCCTTTGAGTAATCAACAACCCTTTAAAATAAACGCTTAATTTCTAAAATATATTAGTAACTGTTTGTTTCTAGGGACGACACACACTAGTCTAGGCTAGTGGTTTGGGTTAGGGATATCTTAACTGCCCAAAAATTCAAAATCAAACATAGTGGCCTATATTTTAGGAAATCCAACTTCGTTGAGAGACACCATAAATCTCCTCTCACATAGGATTCAAGCACGAGGTCGTGTGACATTGAGATGTTGGAGATACCCCTCCTGTTCTTAGTAAAGGATACACTAGAGTTGTTGCACGTTTGGGGAATTATTTAGTACCTCTTTATGGCCCTGTGTGGTGCCTAACACTGTCTAGGTTTTGGGATTACCTACCCTTCCCATGTGCATCGGTTGGATTGACGATTGTTTCGCTGAAATTTCTCCGCAATTTTGGTGGCCTTAGTATCTTGTCTGCTAGGATCTTACACAGGTGGCAGTGGAAGGATATTTCCATTTCTCCTAGGGTATACTTGGAAGGTAACCTCGGTTGAGAATTTGGGAGGGCGGTTTGGTGATTTCATCACTTTCACCCAGAGAACTCTTCATGATATTCCAAGTAACTAATTTCTAACCTTGACCAGTTTTTTCTAGGCCCTCATCATCCCAGACTTTCCTTTGGAAGGTGCCTATGTTTTCCTTGTTTGATACTTAGGTCTTTTCTTCTGGTGGTGTTTTCTTTGTGCTGTTGCTTTCTTGGCAACCTCAGAATTTTTCTTATTGTTTAAAACTATGGCTAACACCCCTATAGACACTAACCAAGATATCCCTATGTTGGTAGCTCCTTGTACTTTCCCTCTCACCAAGAATTTTGGTGTCCCTTTGATGGCCACCTTGAATCTTCCTAGATTCACCCTAGGGCTACCCGTGTGATTGTTTTCCACTCCAACAGTCCTGAATGATCTTGATGCTTCTCAAGTAAGCTCCTTATATCAAGGGCATCAAAACACTGCCTCCCCTTCTCATGTAGCAACTTCTCCTCCTCCTTCTACCTCATGTGGTGAAAGTACTGATACTAGTAACCGATAGTCTAAAAGGAGCAAAAAAAGGAAGAATAGGAAGAAGACTCAAAAGAAAGGGGGAACCCGTTCAACCTTTGCAATTCATGTTGAACCTCACCACCCAGCCTCTGCAGTCATGTTGGGGGCACCCATCCAACCTATGCAGTTCATGTTGGATATAAGAAGTCGACTAATGCAAGTCAAGTTGATCTTCACCATCCAGCCTCTGCAAGTCATGCTGGTGGAATCCTTCCAACCTCTGTATGTCATTTTGGATCCATTCACTCAGCCTCTACAGTTCATGCTGAGAGCACCCATTCAACCTCTGTAGGTCAATTTGAACCTCCCCATCGAACCTCTGTAGGTATTGTTGAATCTAGTTACCCATCCTATGCAGGTCATGATGGGAAACCCCATCCAACCTCTATAGGTCATGTTGGACCCAACTACCCAACCTCTGCAGGTCATGCTAGGGGCACACACTCAACCTCTATGAATCATGTTGATCCTAACCACTCAACCTCTGCGGGTCATGTTGGTGGAACCCTTCCAACCTCTGCAGATCATGTTGGACCCAAACCCTCATCCTTTGCAGGTCATGCTCGTGGAAAACTCTTAACATCTATATGTCATGTTGAGGACAAACAATTATCCACTATGAGTCATGTTGACACTGTTGAAAAGAATAACCATTCAAAACAAAAGCTCAAGTTTCCTTGTAGGATTTGCAAGGAAGGCCACCTTACTAATCAATGCCTTGCCATTACAGAGGTATGAAGAGTTTGGTTCCAACGTCATCCCATTTTTTAACAACCTAAATTTTCTCAACAACCAGCCTCTATTAGCCAGGTTGGACCAAGTCACCCAGCCTCTGGTGGTCATGCTGGTGGTAAAAAGTCAGCCACTGCTATTCATGTTGACACTGTTGAGAAAATTGGTCATTCCAAAGGAAAACTTAAGTTCCCTTGTAAGATATGTGAGGGAGATCATCTTACTCACAAGTGCCTTGCTATCGCAGAGGTTTTAAGAGTGTGGTCCGAGACTCAAGGATATCCTACTCCTGAACAACCAGTAGTTTCTCAAAAACCTACTCAACCTTCGATTGATCTAGTGGTCAAACCTTCCCAGTCTTTGGTTCACCCCACTCTTCTTTTGGAGAGTGATCCTTATGTGATTGAAGAAATGCCATCTTTGGTTAATCCCACTGTCCCTTCGGAGAGTGAATTTCATGAAGCGGTTGAATTGATTCCATCGTCGATCAATCCCACTCTTATTTCAGAGGGTGAAGCGTCTGCTAGTCACATTTTCTTCACTACTAGTTCAGAACTTACTGAATAAGGGGGAACTAAACTTGTTTTAGATGAACCCCCACCAAGCTCTCGGATTGCCAGCTTTGATTGAGATAGCCTAGCTAAGTCATGACTTCTTTCAGATGCACCTTTTCAGATAAAGGTCAAAGTTATCGACTACACGATTGCTCGTTGTATTGTTGATGAAGGAGCCTCAATTAGTATTTTTCTGCACGTTCTTGGCGAGGCATGGGATCTCCTAGCCTTGTGTCGACTGCTAGTCAGTTACTAGATTTTTATAGAAGAACTAGTGCAGTCTTATGAATTATTGCTCAAACACCTGTTATTTTGGGTGGGAAAATTGTCTTAGTTGACTTCATGGTGATAGAAGACCCCTTGGACTTCAATATGCTCCCTGGGCATGATTATTTTTATGCCATGCAAGCTGTGGTGTCAATGTTCTTTTGTGTGATGTACTTTATTCATAACAGAGACATTGTCACTATCAAACAGTTGGATTTCCTTAATCCCTCTCCTGACCCAACTAGAGACCAGGTTTTCCCTTTATTGGTTCCAGTGTCTCGGTAGACACTAACCTACCACGGGTAATCTATGTGGCCTCATTTCCCTCATGCTCATCTGCTACTGAAAAGAAGCCTTTTTTCATGCTTGTCTTTTCAAGACTCGATCCCAGCAGTTGACCAAGTGATCCATACTATACAATCTATGGATCCCTCTCTCCATCCTGTTGATCGATTTGAAATTTTAGACATGTGTCCTATCTCGAATGATCTCCTTCCTTCAGATGAAGTCTTCCTAGAGTCTTTGATATAGTCTGACCTTCTTTTGGATGTTGGTTCAGTTGTGACTAAGTCTAACCCTGAATTTCCTATTGATTATGATCGGTCTGATGATTGATCCTCTTATGTTTGCTTTGTTGAGTCTTCAGACTCTCCCATCATGTAGCAAGTCAGTGATTCTGATGAGTTTGATTTTTCTTCTATATTTTTCAACTTCTGTGATATTGAGTCTGTTCCTGCAAACCCATCTTTCTTGTTGAATTTCGCTTTTTATATGAGTTTGATATTATTGATTATATATCCTTGGGTCTTGGTACTATAGAATATTCTTTGTTCGATTCATACTTGACTACACCTTATGTAGAAGATACCAAAGTCGCATGTGTTTCTCCTAAAGTGACCTGCATTGGATCTTTTTTTCTGAATTTGATTATGATGTTGTTCTTTCTTGGAGATAGGATTTGTAGTTGGATTCAAAACTGTTTACTGGCCTTGTCTTTTTTCTCAAGCTGTAACTGCATTTGCATGTACCTTTCTCTCTCTTTTGAGCCTGATGTCGGCTTCTACGCTTTTTTCTCATTATATAAGCCTTTGTATCTTCTCTCACTATCACCTAGCCCTGTACCATTTTTTCTCTACAACTTGACATCCTTTACCTTTAGGAGATGCTCCCTGAGTTTCCTTATCTTTCTTGCTTTCCTTGTACTATGCTTAGGCTTGTCCCTTGTGCTTGGAACTATTTTCGCATGCCCTTGACACTTGTCTCCTCGCATTTAGAGAATTCTTTCTACTTTCATTCGAGCTCGTTAAAAATAATAAGGAGTCCATGATTTTACTTTTCTGGACTCGTTAAAACTTTACAAGAAATATATGGAGTTATCTTTAAGCCCTAGTCTGACTTCTCAAAACAGACTAGATTGCTGAGTAAACTTGTTTGTTCAAACTCGTTAAGGTAAATTAAACAATCATCCACATCGATGGTAGGTTATCTCTTTTTTGGACCATGTGGATTATTTATGAAAAATGTTTTCTCTATTTTATTCATAATTTAGAAGAGTATCGTCAGGTATAGGTTTATCTCTTTTTGGGGCCTGGAGGACTAAAATTACGGAAAAGGAACCTTCTCGAGCTTAGTTTTCTCTTTTTCATGCTCTGGACCTAAACATGAAAATAATTTTGAGCATCCTTTATGTCATTTATCATGCTCGTTAAACTACTAGTACAAAAGCATCGAGTTTACTATTGACCGTACCATTCTCGTAAATAAATGGAACTTTCTAAGTGATCTTGCTTTCCTTCACACTCGTTAAAACTAAAACGCTTATGTTTGCTTATGAAGGGAGCGTTGTTCTAGTGATATTTTACCCCTTTTTTATACCTTGCCGACTAACTACAAAAAAGGCATTCCTTAGTCCGTATAGACTAAGAGAGTTCTCCTCTGAATTGTTTTACACTTTTTTAGACTTAGGTGACTAACCTTACGAAAAAGAACCCCACTAGAGTATTCTTTGGAGTTTTCAGACTCCAAAAAATATGAAAACAACAGTGATCATCTACTAGTTTGGGCTCGTAAAATCCATGAATCAGTGCTTTATCAAGAATTCTTTTGTTTCTTCTTCAATCTTGTCAAAAATGAAGAAGGTCCCAAGTTTGATTTCTTGGACTCGTTAAACCTTTACAAGAAAGAGGGAGGGGAAGTTCATTCACATGTATTTTACATCATGGAAGCAAGTCTTATTTCCTTGAACAAAGAACCAGTTTTGAGTCTATCAACATTTGGGTTCTAGTGTTTTGACCTTATCCTGATTCAGAGTTTCTTACCCCTCCAGTTGGATCCTCTTCCAATTATATGGAGAATTTGTCAATGTCTCCTGCATTGTATATTTGTCTCTTTTGGTCCCTTTGTGTCAAAGGATCCCTAGTCACTTTTGTGTCGTGTTGAATGTTCAAGGATAAACCTTTGTTGGTCATTTTGTAGTTGTCTTGACCATTTTTGTCTGCCATTCCCTGGAATCAGTTCATTACATCATGTCTTTGGTCATCCTTATTGTAAAATTTTGTACCAGTTCCATATCCAATGAGTCTTTGAATTTCCTCATGTTGGATGATGGAGGACGCTTTAACGCCTTCCTTCCAACGTATCTCTTCCTAACGACTTCAACACATCTTTCTTTGGGAATGATATTTGGAGTTTATGACAGTACCTTGGGGATTGTAGTTATCAGTGGAAATTTCCCTCTCTATTGGGTAGTGGGAGTACCTTATTGTCTCCTACTCAATGGATTCTTCAAGTGTTCGACTTCAAGTCCTTGTATTCACACTTATTAGAATGTACTAGGTACCTTGGAGACCATTTTCAATTATGGTGGTTTCCCTCACATTTGTTAATGATTCCCGTCAATGACCGGTAATCAAACGGTTTCCTCCATGTTCGACTTTAGCTCCTTTATTTGCATAGTTAGGGTTCATACCTTTGGGAAATTTGTATTGAATACCTTGGGTCAACAATAGCATCATTATATTTTTCTATTGCCCAAGTTGTGTAAGACCTTGTCACACTTCATATGACATTTTCTAAGACATAGATCCACTTTGTATTTCTTGTGGCTATGATAAATTGTTGAGCATGGATCCACCTTATTCATTTATGGCCATGACTCCTTTAGATTTGATATGGCTCCTTTTTTCATATTGTGCAACCATGATAGTTACATCATTTATATTCATGTTGGATTTTCCTGTATATTTATAGTGATCATTTGTATATGGACATGTATGTCCCAGAGATCAGTTTTGTTAGACATTTATTTCTCTTTCAGGTACCTCTGTTCGAGCCTTTCCATCTTGGATTCTCTGCTCACTCCATACTCATCTGTTTCCTTTTTATAATGTATTTCAGATATCGTCTTCCCCTCTAACCTCATACATTATGGGGCATCTATTATAGCCTAAAATTAAACACTCTCTTCCTGTGATCACTTTCCCATGTTTTCGTCGCATGTTGACACTTCATGAAAGTCACTGAAAAAAAAAACTATATTGGAGGATCCATATCCATAGTTATGTAACTCCATTTTACCTCTTCTCTAGACCATTATAAATATATATGAGTTAGGAACAACTTTTCAGAAGACTCTAAATCTTGAAATTCCCATAAATACCATCAAAATGAGCATTTTTTAACCCAATCACGACTTTTATTAAGAAAACCCGCGAGTTTCACCTCTATAATTGTGAGTTTTCCTTCATGCTACCCACGGTTACATCCTATAGTGGTAAAAAATGATAAAATTATCAAAAATATTGAATTAGGGGTGGTTTGGGAGGTTATGGAACTGAATTGGGAAGTTGTAACTGACCCTTATTTGACCCTATCTCTTCATAAATGTATAAATAGAAGGAGAGAGGTCCATGAGAGGGACTTGAACTTTTGCATTGTTATACTGGAGGAATTGGGACTCTCATTCCCCCCAACTTTGCCCTAGATTTCCATCATTGTGTTGCAGAGCTTAGAGGCTGAGTTCCTTGGATAAGAGAAACAATAGAACCAGATCAAGGTTTTGAGAGGTGTCTGGCTTGAGGAGAATGTAACATTTGTACTTCTTCCATGATTAATAAATATGTGATGATCTTCCTCTTCCAATAAATGTGTCTTGTACACTGAATATCTATTTATGATCAGATGTTTATATTAATCAGATTAGGTTTTCGTATTGCTTTGGTTATCATTGCTTTACATGTGGTCATATTGATTTGAGGAAGGCATAATTTGTTTTGCAGGTCTCTTGGAGCAAGAGGAGCAAGAGGAGGATTGAAGGGATTCTTGAATCAACCTTGATTTGACTAAGGTGTGAACCATTCTAATCTTTGAATCTTGTTTACATTTACTTGCAGAACTGTATGCATTAGTATTTTAACCCTAGTATGTTGATGGCCTCTTAGACCCCAGCCATAGGAACACTTTCCTCTACAACAATATATAACATAATTTTCATTTATTTCAACTTAACACTCCCAAAGGTCCTTGTGTTAAAGTTGAAGCATCCAAGGACAATAAATAACAACATTAGTAGTAAATTAATGAACATGTTAAACTAGCATACGTAAAGGAGAAAACAATGTGGTTTAGACCTTTCAATACCTTCACAAAACCAACCAAGACATAATATCCGACATAAGGTTTGTATCTTGTTGTATGACAAAATACCTTGGACCTTATAGTATTTAAAACTTTCATCATCTATAACATTCTACAACATCAGTAACAAATTCAACTATTCTACAAGATTTTCAAAAAAATGAATTTATGTATTTGATAATGCTAAAAACACATTCAATATAGAAATAAGCCTAGGCATGGAAAACCCATTTATCCACTTGTAACTCTTTTTTGCTTTTCAAAACTAACTACACCAACATTAAAAAAGTTTGTTTTTGATAATCTATCAACAACTAGAGTTGCAATAGACACATGTAAATGACTTAACTACAACTTTATATAAGTTACAACAACATATAACAACAATCAAGTACCCTACCTAGTCCACGAGAAGAAAAAATATAGACATGCCACTCACCAGAGCAGGAAATGCACCAATTCCTTGAATAAATGTCTGCATGAACAAGAAAGGAAGCGATGTCTATTCAACCTGTTCAAAAAGAAAATACTTGGAAGAATTTTATTCCTGCACATGCAATACAATTATAAATGGACAAAAAGAAAAAAGTAATTGGATATAATGGCGATTCATGTATGACTGGATGGGTTAAGGCTGCCATATTCAGTTGGTCCTTTGGTGAACACAACCCTTTGCTTAAAGCATGTAGAACATACATCTATAACATGTTACTAAGTACATAGATTTGGGTTTGGAGTAGAAAAATTAAAATTGCGTACTTCAATGCATAATTTCTAAAACAATACCAGAAACACAAATAGTACAGCTATGAGGATGCAAGATAAAGTAAAAACATAATTTTCAGTTCTTTCAAATTAACACTCCCAAGGGTCCATGTGTTAAATTTCAAGCATCCAAGGACAATAAATAACAACAGTAGTAATAAATTAATAAACAAGTTAAACTAACATACGTAAAGGAGAAAACAATGTGGTTTAGACCTTCCTTTATATACTCAACTATATATTATGATCACATTTTTGTCTCTTAGGAGACAAGTCACTAACGAAACAATGGACATACCTAAGAGGGAGTGAGAGATAGGTTGTTGTAGGCTATATTTGGACAAATACAGACAACAAGGTATTAATCATAACACTCTAGAAATGAGGATGAACTTTCAATCCCACTGCTGCAGTAAATGGTAGTCTTTTAGGACAGTCATACATCAAGAAAATAGAATCTCCTTTCAAATGTGCAGAGGAAGCCTTAACCACAATATAGCACGTCCATCATACTGTGGAACACTTCCATACATAGTAGCATCCTCAAGGAGGCTGAAAAGGAGCACATAACAACATTTGAATTCTTGGTTTCCATAACTGAGGTCCCAAGCCATATCTTGTAAATATCCCATGTTATTTAATGTCCCAATCTTCCTTCCTTGCCTACCAGTTGGATTTGGTCAATGCATCAACCCCGATTAATACTTTTTTTCTTTAGACAAGGTTGCAAAGGAATCCTTGGGATTTTAAGCCCCTAAGGTTGTGGACAACCTGGTTTATCAGTCCCAAAGTAGGGCTTGAATGCATTAAAGCCTATTTATGTTTCCTTCTATATCAGGCAAATTCTTTTAAGGTCTCTGTTATATGTGTGTGTGCGAGATCAATTGAATGTTTTAAGGTTTATGTCATGATTGTTTTGTATGTTGATTGAATTCCTTGAGGCTTATGAAAGTAATGTGACTTGATGGAGGATATACTAGCAACCATTGTTTAATGAAACCACCTACAGAAGTCTGGATCGTGTTGTGTCCTAGTATCTTCGGGTGTTGAAATAACCTGCGTGAAGATATCCTGTATTTTTCATCCATTTTATGTTTTTTATGGTGATAAAATAATAGTTTAACCATAATCATTTATGATGATGAAATAATAGTTGAACCCTAAGAAGCTCTATATTCAATTTGTTAATTTGGGAGGTGATGTAGAGACAATAAATTAAAAAATAATTTTCATTGATTCAGGAGAAAACTCAGAGGAAAATGATGGGGGGAACATTCTACCATTTGAAAGTACATTAGTTATTGAAAACACTGTGCCACTTGAAAATAATTTGGTTCTTGAAAACACTCAGATGCTGGAGAGTACAATTTCTCTTGAATACATTGTCCCACTTGAAACACAGTTGTTGGGGGAGGATAAAAATAAAGATGAAAAATGATTGCTATTGAAAGAGAGTGACAACGATAATGACACTGAAGATACAATTGATGTTGATAATTTAGAAGGTTACATAGAAGCAAAGACTCAATTAGTAGAGTATTTCCAAGAAGATAACACCATTATCAGTTCAAGATATAAAAAGGATTTTGATGTAGTAATTGATAGTGATGATGGATGTGGCAAGAACACCGGACTTTTGAGTGAAGATGAAGATGAATCTAATGGAAGGTCTAGTCCTTGTAGAGTGGATGACTTGAAAGGAAATTAGTTTCCTATGAAAAATTTTCCATTTCCTAATTTTCTTCATGAGAAGGAAACCTCCTAGATTCATTCCACTGACATAGAAAAAAGGGATTCATTCAATAGTATTGATTCATTTCGTCAACATGAGCACCAAGCTGTAGTGGACTTAGATCCTTCAACTGAATATGAAAGTGATGTGGGTGAGCCTAAAAAATATGGAGATTTGAATCCCGATGACTCTGTACATGCTATCAGTGACTATAAAATATATGCGCAAGGTTTTCTTCATCACGATCAAGGAGAGTTGCATCAAGTTCAAAGTTAATCCAAGAAGATTCCAAGGTTAATAATCAGTTGGAAAAAATCACGTCTATCTACCAAAATCTTGATCCAAAGAGAAAAAAGGATGGCCATAAACCAAAGGATTATTTAAATTCAGATGGTATGACCAATCCCAAAACTTTTAGGAGTGTTGGTATAATCCAGAAGATAGAAATATGTGTCACTCCTACCAGTATCACCAGGGAAAACATTGGTGATTCTAGTTTCATTTCTTCAAATACCACATCTGGACTTAGAAGCATTGCTGCTATTAGGGTTGCATCTTTGCATGCATCTAGATTGTGTGCTTCAAGGATGCTATCTACAACATAGGAAGTAACTTCTGTCAAAGATGCCAAAAGTGATGTTGTTGGAAAAAATGATTCCAATAGCATGAATCAATCTGTTCTAGTTGCAAGAGATCAAATAGGCCACTTTCTTAGGGATAGACCTTCATTAAAGAACAAGTCCCAAAAATCCAAAATATCAAATGAGGCAGACGATTATAAATAAATGGAAAACATATACCGTGAAGGATGGTCAGACATTGTACAGATTACACAACCAAGGGATAAAAATATGACAATAAGGAAACTTTTCTACACTGAATCTATGGAAGTTGATAAACCTAAACCCAGTGATGTGATTGAGGAAGCTAATGAAATAAAGTATAGGGAAGACGAGGAGGAAGGTGACGAACCAAGAGAAATAGGTAGAAATGATCAAGATTAACAAAGGGGCATTGGTGGTAATGGTGAAAGTGAGAAAATTGAAGCTCGGGTTGGTGACAAGGAAGATTAAGAATTGCATTCCGGAGTCAAGAATGAAAAAGGTGGCATCCCCAAATATCAAGAGAATTTCGACATTATAAATATGAAGAACCTTAAGTTAGGAGGACTATATGATCTTGGGTTTAATAAAAAATCACATAACCACCCTATCTCTTATAGTTTAAACTATCTTGATTATCTAGAACCAGGTGAACAATCCCAAGCTGATGCACTAAATATGGTTGACAAATTGGTATGGATCAATACAACTGTGTTTTCCTATGAATCCGAGCCTAAAAAATTAACTGAAATGACATACTATAGGCCTCTAAGTGCAAGGGGAACTCAAAATCTTTCTCACATGGTGGAATGCAAAAGTCGAAAGGAAAACATTGGAATCTTTGATTGGGTCGACATACAACATGATGAAGTTGGGTGCCAATTTTTTCATGAGACTGGATTGGTTGTTCTGTCATCTAGAACTTTGGAGGATAAAGTTAAAATAGAATCCAAGCAAATTAGTTGAATATATTTTCAGTGTAAGAAGGATGCTTGAGTTCCAAATAAAAAGGATGCAATGATTGGAAAAGACAAAAGAAAACTTCTATCGCAAGGATTGCTAAAGCTAATGAACTCAGGCGGTTCAGATTATAACGTAACCATGGATTCTGGTGCACTACATGGATGAGAAATTAAAGTGGGGACAAAAGTCCAAGGAGAAAAGGATACCTTATCTTTAGGGGTGAGAAAGTCAGAATCTGCTAAGGTCTCCAAAAGTTCAGCGAGGTTAGAACTGGGTGCGGAACATGATATTCACAGGAACCAGAACATTACATCTGATAAACAAAATGCCATAGATGAGAAATTTCCCTTGATTTTAGGAGAAGTTTCTAAACAACTAGAAAAAAGTACTAGTTGTAGAGAGTCATTAAGAATGTATGATATTGACAATGGCGTTGAATTAGCTGCTGAAATGATGTACTCAATACCAACAGAGATTCCCCCTAATCAAGAAACTGAGGAAAATGCACATATAGTAGAACAAAAAGGATGTACCAAATATGGAAAACCAAGAAAGAGGAATACTAGACTATCTGGTGTGTTTAGAAAGGAGACATCACCAAACACCCACTTTGAAAATGGTCAAACATTTGCAAATCAAATGAAGGATGGAACTAGTTTTCATGCTTAAGGAAACAACAAGAGATTCCACTGGGAAAAATATGAAGGACGAGTCCAACAGAAGGGTGAGAGAAGAAGACAGGGAATACCAATAATTTCCAAACAAGATTAAAAAGAGAAAGTTGAATCCAAGGGTTTTGAAATTAATGGAGAGAACCAAGACATAATTCAAAACAGGGCAAACATTGGTGATTCTAGTGTCATTTCTTCAACTCCCACATCTAGACTTAGAAGCATTGCTGCTATTAGGGTTGCATCTTTGCATGCATCTAGATTGTGTGCTTCAAGGATGCTATCTACAACAAAGGAAGTAAATTCTGTCAAAGATGCCAAAAGTGATGTTGTTGGAAAAAATGATTCCAGTAGCATGAATCAATCTGTTCTAGTTGCAAGAGATCAAATAGGCCACTTTCTTGGGATAGACCTTCATTAAATAACAAGTCCCAGAAAGCCAAAATATCAAATGAGGCAGACGATTATAAATAAATGGAAAACATATACCGTGAAGGATGGTCAGACATTGTATACATTACACAACCAAGGGCTAAAAATATGACAATAAGGAAACTTTTCTACACTGAATATATGGAAGTTAATAAACCTAAACCCAGTGATGTGCTTGATGAAGCTGATGAAATAAAGTATAGGGACGACGAGGAGGAAGGTGATGAACCAAGAGAAATAGGTAGAAATGATCAAGATTAACAAAGGGGCATTGGTGGTAATGGTGAAAGTGAGAAAATTGAAGCTCGGGTTGGTGACAAGGAAGATTATGAATTGCATTCTAGAGTCAAGAATGAAAAAGATGGCATCCCCAAATATCATGAGAATTTTGACATTGTAACTATGAATAACTTTAAGTCAAGAGGACTATATGATCTTGGGTTTAATAAAAAATCACATAACCTATCTCTTCTAGTTTAAACTATCTTGATTATCTGGAACCAGGTGAACAATCCCAAGTTGATGCACTAAATATGGTTGACAAATTGGTATGGATCAATACAACTGGGTTTTCCTAAGAATCTGAGCCTAAAAAATTAACTGAAATGACATACTCTAGGCCTCTAAGTGTAAGGGGAACTCAAATTCTTTCTCACTTGGTGGAATGCAAAAGTCAAAAGGAAAACATTGGAATCTTTGATTGGGTTGACATCCAACATGATGAAGTTGGGTGCCAATTTTTTCATGAGACTGGATTGGTTGTTCTGTCATATAGAACTTTGGAGGATAAAGTTAACATAGAATCCAAGTAAATCAGTTGAAGATATTTTCAGCGTAAGAAGGATGCTTCAGTTTCAAATAAAAAGGATTATGATTGGAAAATACAAAAGAAAACTTCGATCGCAGGGATTGCTAAAGCTAACAAACTCAGGCGATTCAGATTATAATGTAACCATGGATTCTTGTGCACTACATGGACGAGAAATTAAAGTGGGGACAAAAGTCAAAGGAGAAAAGGATACCTTATCTATAGGGGTGATAAAGTCAGAATCTGCTAAGGTCTCTAGAAGTTCAGCGAGGTTAGAACTGGGTGAGGAACATGATATTCACAAGAACCAGAACATTACATCTGATAAACAAAATTCCATAGATGAGAAATTTCCCTTGAGTTTAGGAGAAGTTTCTGAACAACTGGAAAAAAGTACTAGTTGTAGAGAGTCATTAAGAATGTATCATATTGACAATGGCGTTGAATTAACTACTGAAATGATGTACTCAATACCAGCAGAGATTCCCCCCTAATCAAGAATCTAAGGAAAATGCACATATAGTAGAACAAAAAGGATGTACCAAATATGGAAAACCAAGAAAGAGGAATACTAGACTATCTGGTGTGTTTAGAAAGGAGACATCGCCAAATACCCACTTTGAAAATGGTGAAACATTTGCAAATCAAATGAAGGATGGAACTAGTTTTCCTGCTTAAGGAAACAACAAGATATTCCACTGGGAAAAATATGAAGGACAAGTCCAACAGAAGGGTGAGAGAAGAAGAAAGGGAATACCAATAATTTCCAAACAAGATTAAAAAGAGAAAGTTGAATCCAAGGGTTCTAAAATTAATGGAGAGAACCAAGATATAATTCAAAAATTTACAAAGGCTGTTAGGAGGAAAAGAGAAGGGGGAAATGTGGAGGTCACATGATTAAATCAAACTCATGGTTTGGGATTCAGGAAATTTGTTATTTCAAATTACTAATCCCCATGTCCATCTCCTTTCTACGAAGTTTGGAACCCAGCCTTAGTAGATTTGTCCCCTCAAAAGGCTCCTCAAATTCCTTATCGATCCAAAGCTATCGACATGTTGGTGGGTGTTTAATCAAACCTAGAATAAAAGAATAAAAAGAGATCAACATTAAACATTGTTTGTAAAAACAATTCAGACCTAGATATTTGGCAATTGCTAAGGAAAATACAGCAACAAGAGACAAACACTTTGCACATTGTAAATCAGTACAAAAATCCCAAAAATATATTTATAATTATAGGTAGGAAATTTTACACATACCTCGGGTTCTAGAAACATTGAATGGAAATAAATCCCCAAACCATAGAAGAAACATTATGGTTATGCGCCCTTTAGAAATTCGCATGAAAGCTCTCCAAATTCCTCCAACAGAGAACAAAAGGTGAAAATGAAAAATAAAAGTATGTTTTGGCCTTTTACTGCTCCCCGATGGTAGTTTTTGATTGACTTGTAGTGATTTATAATATATCACAATAATTTCAATTTATTGCAATAATGTCTAATTTATCAGACTTGTCATTATAACTTGTCTTTGATATATCAGGAGGCATTGAAATATCATATTTATCATGATATACTGTGATAATTTTATCAATTCCATAGACCATATAGCTCCTTCAAAAACATTATATTTATCTTGTTGGACTGAGAAAAACACTCATAAATAACATTTGGCTTCATATGCAACTCTATTAGCCTTGGAGACACCATTTTTCAAGATTTAGTTGATTATGTTCTAATAATAAGGTCATACGCATATGAATCTAGAGATGATGATTTGATCTTTTACAATAAATATGTTTTCTATCAAAGGCACTACATTCAGAGCTTCCTCGAGCTGTCCGACTTGATCTAAAACTATGTTCTCTTTTGGGCTTAGGAAAGCCTTTACTTAACAAAAAATTTCAGAGTCTTGCTATTGTCATTGAGAGATTTAGGCCATGAGAGTGAAATCCTTCCTACTTTACAGATCATTATCCTTTTTTCATTTTTCTAGTACCATTCTGATGAAGCATGAGATGTAGGGGATACCTACTTTGTGATGTTGGATGTGAAAAACCTTATTTTTCTATTGGAAAATTGCTTCCCCATGTTGGAAATGTGATGCTAAATACTTGTAACATGACCTGCAAGTGGCAATTTTGTAACTTGCTTGCTTGGCTTAACAAAATTCATGAATACTTACAATTATCTTATGCCATATTCAATAAATGTTTGTAATGTTATTGCATACAGGGTTCATAATTTTGGAATTCCAACCTGTTAATACATAGTTCTCATAATTCATGAATAGTAATACTATAAGGCGCCTGAGTCTTTTCGGTACTGTAGCTTGAATCTGAGTGGAATATCAATGAATATGGCCCAACCCACCACCCGAACGATGTGATAATGCCTCATTGTTGTTTTGTTTTGGATCCCAATCCCAGGTATATATTGGAATTTGATTTGCACACAATGTTGGGTCAATAGAGTTTGTTGGTCATGTTTTAAGTACCTATCTACACATACAACTCCTAATAAGACAAAGGATAATCCTTTAGCATGTAGGGTAGGAAACCTTTAAAATAAAATTTGAAATAACATGATCTTACTTGGTTCTATAAAATTTTCAGGTCTACTAAGAAAACTTATAAAATGTTGATTAACCCTCAATTTTCATATGTTGTAATTTTTCCACATAACTTCATTTTATTGTTGAAAAGTGTCGATCAGAATCTGTAATTAAGTCTTTAGTACATATTAGATTGGATCCGGGCACAAAACTACTATTGTGCTATAATATGTTTGTTGACAGACAATCTTTTTCCACGGCATACAGGCAGAAATCACATTTTCCTTGAACATGATACAATGCTCTTATTTCCCTCAAATGTATGCTACCATAAAATGTAACTAGAGCTCATGTATCTAAATCCTTAGTATCAAAATTTTCAACAACTACCTCACACTTAATTATCTTGAGGCATAAAGAGAGTAAGCTCATGTAATAATACTTCCTTACAACTAGAATTTGCAGGCTGCATATCAGCAGGAAGTTGAATGATGAAAACATCCATAATTTTATGGACTAGGGCATATCCTAAGTCTTGCCTTAGTTGGTATTCAGTAACCTCTGGATCAATACCAGACATAAAACAATAATCATGAAATTTGCCACGCCTACAATGCACATGATATCTTCCTATGAGCATGCCTGAGAAAGCTAATAAATTCGATTGACATCATCAGGATCACACTGAATAACAACCAAGCCCTTACTCTATCACCAAGATCTCTTATGGTCCATTACAGGAGAGACATTCAAAGGGCAGAAATACAAAAATGAACCTCCAAATTCTACACTACTGAGCCGGTGCACTGCTGTATGAGATGCTTCTAGAGAGAAAAAAAGTAATTGCACCCCATTTTACAGTAACTTATCCTTGTCTTTCCACCAAATACTTATGGAAACCACTAATTATGGATATTAAAGACTGAGCACTAGCAGAGAACTAGTTTGGAAAAGGAAAATATGTTGTGTTGATCAACAACATTTTCCCATGCAAAACATAAAAATTAATAGTACAAGTCCCTTAAAAAATATAATAAAGCATCTCAACTTCTCGGGACATAAACTAGTAAAGTATCCCATCTCCCAGGAGTCTCAACTCTCTACACAATTTGTAACTTTGAAATATGGCTACGATAATATTATAAATACCATGGGGATAAGTTAGCTAAAAAATTGATTCATTTTAATCTCAACTCTTGAATAAAGTCAAATACTAGACATAGGACCCAAAGGAAAACTCTAGGAGTGCTCAATCACTAACAACCATTGTTACCAGAATGGTAGTTTAAACCTTGGTTTGCCTAGTTCAGATCAGATAGGCATCCAAATTAACAAATTCAAATTCAAGTTGACCAAGTTTGACTCTGTTAACAAGATTCAAACTAACAAGTTAAATATGGATCACACAATTTACTCACAAAAGTATAGAGCTTGTCAGACATTCAATCAAACTAAATTTACTTGACCAGATTCTGGTGAGACTGAAACTTTCATTGCTATATTGAATAAAGGTTATACTTCTCCATTTGGAAATCAACCTATACATATTGGCTTCTAGGGAAGGCTACACTAGCACTTATAATTTTCTTACAGGTCGTATTTGGCCATCAATCTTAACTTCTTCATCAATAGTATTTTGGTTTTCTTCCTCCCTCTCCTTCTTTAGCTTGTCACAAACCTCAATGAACTTCTCCATCGCGCAAACAAAGTCAGTTCCATTTCCTTGACACTTAGCCAATAAATTATTTTTGGTATCCTATGTAAAAGCCTCGATTGCATCGAGATTGCAAAAACCATCGTGGAAAAAGAAAAAGAAAAAAATGATAATATTTATAGGATATATGAGACATAATACCAAAACATAGTAATGAAAATATTTAATCTCTTACAAATAAACCCAATTTAAATTATTTAATATTCAGAATACTCAGACATATTATTGATAGTATCAAACACTCTTGTGCAAAAGAGCTTAATAGAGATTAGAAAGTGATCTTTGCAATACAAGGACCAACCTAGGTACATTAAGCATATCTAATAGAGAAACAACATTAGGCAGCTCAACTGAGTAGCAAACAAGTTGTCGAAGGTTCATATGTTAATCATTACCAGAGGATTTTCTACATTTGACATTGAATATGGTTTGCAAAAGAATTCATAGAAAACAATAGATCTATTTATAAATGGTGTTATTACTAACAAGTTTCACTAATGTTGGAGATGCAATGTTCTCACAATGCAGTAGTGGAAGCTATGAATATTGCAATTTAAGGGGGTGCAACATGGTAATTTGGATGTTCTCACGATAAAAGTTAATAAGTCACACTAAATTTGAAAACTATAAAATTAGCAACCTGAAAATAACTAGTATATCTATTTGACACCACCCACCTGATCAAGGTTTAAGAGTTGGACATCACATAGTGCTCCCTGACTATGAATATGATTTAGCAAGTGTTTTCAATATTTTTTCTTCCTTATTTGATGGATGTTGCACATTATGCACATAAATAAGTTGACTTAGAATGTAGAATGAGGATCAAGACAAAACGCCAAATTTTAATGATACAAGTGATAGCATAGTTGGAAAACGTAATAAATAAACCCAAACGTAATAACAAGACTAAAAGATAATTTTTACTCTAACTATAGTCAAAATAATAATAATAATAATAAAGTCCACCTTTATCTTTACCTTTAGCTTGGATATTAGTTTATACGTGTCAAATTAAAACTCTATTGAAAAGGAAATGGAAAATACCATAAACCTAACTGAAAATATGAAATTACATCATGACACTTGGAATCAAATCACATCACTTACTTTACTAAATTGCTAACAACCAGAATGGTACTCATAATGGCTCACTACAATTTTTGTTTTCTTCTCCTGAGTATGAGTGTAACCTTGTTTGTGGTATATTGGCAATAATTCCTAACGATATTTTCCTGCAAAATTCAGTTTTGTTAAACAATTGGTGGGAAACAATGGTAAGACCAAAATAGTGTTGAGGATCTCACACACGTGGATAATTAGTGGGTAACAGTTGGGATGGATCATAAGTGATTGTATACATGAATCCAACTATCGAATCATAAGAACAAGAATTAATGTTGTTTTTCATGAATCACAAGCAGTGCCTTTGGATTTGGATTTGTGTCTGTAATCAATAATTATTTATCCCAATCATTACCCACTGATTGAAATCCAAATGTTTCAGCCCCAGAGTGGACATCTATCATCTGCAATCGGTGCACACAGAGAATGGTTTTTCTTAGTGTGAGGATCATGGGATTAAAAGCTACAATCTCTTCTCTTCTTGGCAATCTCTTGCTTCTTAAATTACTCAACTTGATCAATAACAATCTACATGATCATGTTCCTATAAATTGGAAATTCTCTTTCGCTTAAAGATGTTTTTCATGTCTCTGAATAAACGTGAATTCTCTAGTCTGTCCACTCTGGGGTCCAACAATTTCCAAGCAACATTCCAACATAATTCAAGTAACTCAAAAGGTTAGGGTCCTAGATCTCGGGGGAAATAATCTATCGAGAAGGATCCCTGATTCTCTTGCCTACCTTAAGGGGCTAAGGTATCCATATCTAAGTCAAAACCAATTATCAGGTGGTATATCAGCAAATCTAGGGAAATGTGTGAACATCACACAATAGGACCTGTCACTCAACAACCTTACTAGGCATATACTCTACGGGTCTTGAAAATTTAACTTTATATGTTAACCTTTTTTGCAGTTTATTATAGGCCCTATGCCTTTGGAACTCAGCAAGATCACTATGGTTCAAGGTATAAATATTTATGTAAATTGGTTAACAAGTAATATTCCAAGCACACTTTGAAGCTGTAAAGCATTACTTGAATCTTTACCTCTGTACGCTTGAAAGTTTGATTTCATATTCACTTGGAGAATTTCAAAGTCTTATAGACATATATTTCTCTTGCAAAAAATTGTCAAGTAAAGTATTGTTATTGGAAAATCTAAAATTGGTAAACCACTTGAGTTTTTTTTTCAAGAAATCCCTGAAGTCGTAGATTTCAAAAACCTTTTTGTCATGTCATTGATTCTTCAAAAACCTTGGTTCCATGGAATTTATGGGAAATGTCCGTATGCATGAAAGGTGGGTAAGTTTTCCACGGTACTTTGTAAGCAAACATAATAGTCGTTTTCTTTTGGAAAGAGTTATGATACCTATTGTTGCAGTTACAACAATTGTTGTATGGTTTTTGTTCTGGGTATCTTGTGGAGACATAATTCAGGATTCCTGTTACAGGATCCTTTGAAGTCAGCTGCCAAAATGTTTCAAATGAAGAATTCATGATTTCCAACTTGTTAGGAGTTGGTTGTTTTGGGAAAGTGTATATAGGAATTTGGATAATGGCACAATGATCGTTGTCAGGATTTTCAATTTGGAAAATGAAAGGGAAAACAAGAGTTTTGATAAAGAGTGCAATGCTTTGAGTAGATTCCATCACCTAAATTTGATTAAAATCATAGCCTCCTATCATGAACTCCACTTCAAACCTTTGATATTTCCATTAATGCAAAAAAAAAGCCTAGATTAAAAGTGATTATATGCAAATAGAGAAGAAGAAATTGGGTTGAATTTAATTCAAATACTGAATATATCAATAACATTATAGAGGGAACGGTACCATTGTTTAGTGCAAGTGATTCATTATGATCTAAAATCCAAAAAATTCCGAAGTTGATGTATCAACCATGTTAAATAGTTCAAGTACTATGAGCAATAATACTAGAAAAAGACAAAGTTCTTCAACGTCCTAGATCTCTGTTGTAAGGGAACATTGGTTGTATAACTATCTCTGTTGTAAGGGAATGTTGGTTGTATAACTGAAACACAATGTCGAGTCCATTTTCATTAACCTACATCTGGTTTCGATCCAATATCTTATTCAATCTTATTGTTCAATATCTGTTTACATCTAGAATATTTTTTAATTCAGTCATTTTTGCCATGTAAATTTACCAAGAGCTTTATATTTGTTGTAAAGGATGAAAGAAATAGAAATAAATTGAAGCTTTCATAAATGACAAAGAGAGTATCCAAATGAAACTAATTGTTTCTGTTTGATTTTGCATGAAAATATGTAACCCATTAAATCACATCCATCTGGAATATCCAATTTTATGAAAAAATAGATTTGCAACCAAAGCTCGTGAAAAATTAAATTATGGAATCTGCAAATTGAAAAAATGCTAAATGAATGCATTCGTGAACAAGATGTGAACCAATTAGATAATTGACTAAAAATTGGGAGGAAGTGTTCATACGAATGTTGTGTGTACAATTTTTTTTTTAGTTGTGTGAATTATGAAATTAAAATTGGAATTTTGGTGAAGGTTCCAGTCTCTTATTTTGATTCCTCCAGTACTACCCTGTGCACTATAAAAATAGAAATATTTGTTCAATAATAGAGAAATCGGGAAGAGAGATAGCTTCAGTGGAGAAACCATGTTTCCCTTTTTCATTTTCATGTTTTTCCTTTTTTCCCTCTTTTCCAGAGGAACAGAGAGTTGGGTTGCAAAGAGAATTCCTCGATCTCATGAATGATTGGAGAGAAATTCCTTCATTATCCTAGTAAGCTCCAATTTATTTCTAAAATCTTAAATTTTGTGGAGTTGATTGATTAAGTTGAAATATGTGCAGTATCGTTAAATTAAAGCAACATGTGCACTATCTAGGATGCTCCTATTGAATGGAAAAGGAGCATGTGCATTGTCCAGGATGTGCCAATTGAATGCAAAATGACAACGAGAGAATATAAATCATGCATAGTTGATTTAAGGATCGAAAAATAATTTATCATATCTTGAGCCAAATTACCAAAATTAATTATGAGTCGTCTGAGTCTCAAAAGTGATTGTCATTTCTTGCTAAGAGTTGAGGGTACATGTAGAACTAGAGACTAGAATCTAGATCTATACATTTTTGTTCAAGAAGGAAATTTTAAGGATTTTGGGGCATTACTGTGCAAGATACTCTAGTTAGGTAACTGTTATAGTTTTGGAATGGATAACTAAAATGGATTCCTAAACATGGAATGATAATTGTCAAGGTGGAGCCATTAACTTGAATGAGATGTGAATTTTAGAATGCAATCGAACAACTAAAAACTCGCAGAAAGAAAATATTCCAACAACTAAATTCAAGAATTAAAGATGAATTATATGTCACTTACCTTGATAGTTCTCTTGTATATGAAGATTTAGAGACAAAGACTGTAATTTTCCCCTATGATATTGCTTGTAAAGTGATCCTGTATAATTCCTCAATTTTGTACCTGACCCACTCATAGAAATTTGATGAGGAAATATACCTTTCAGGCCCGACAATGGCCAATTTGGATCCACTAGGAATAGAAGAAGGAATATGGCTTGCAGTATGGACATATACATTATAGGGTTTCTGTGGATTGGGAGATGTTGAACGACCGCACACACTAGTGTAGTGATGGATAACTCCTTTCCATATTTTTTCCCTCCAAGGCTTTGGGGACTGCACAATTATATGGATGACATCATCCTAGGTGGATCCAAAATGAGGTTTTACAGGATACAAATGGGGTTTAGCTTGTACGTAAATCCTCGGTGATTGGGAAAGTTGGACAAGATTCCTCTTACATGGAAAACTACAATATCCTTCCCCACCAGTACGAGTTTTCATGTATTCCCCTGAAACTCATCCGCGTGCCAAATTCATCTCATTTTGATCAGATTGTACAGTGATTTTTTTCAATGCCCAAACCCCAAATCAGTGATTAACACGATAACTACCTCAATGAGTGGAAGCAAGGAACAGTTGAGCGCCGAGGGGGTGCATCAAAATATGTTGAACCATTTTCACACTACTTCAATGGTGAATTCTTGGAATGCTCAATATTTCTATGGGTTTTGGCGGGTTTGGCATATATATATATATATATATATATATATTAAATTTATAAATGCCAAAAAAAAACAAAAATTCAAACATATATAAGAAAATCAATTATAATATTAGTCTCCAAATTATAGATTTAGGTATGGAATAACGAAAATTGGTGAGAGAATATTTTTTATGGTGACCTTAAGTGACATTCATGAGACATTTTAGTAATATGTATTTTTGGTAGGTTGGCAATCCATTAAATCAAATAATATCATGTATTTATGAGTATGTTTTAAGTGTACATGATGAGGACAATGGATCACTCTCAATTATGACTTCTTTTGAGATCGAGATGATGGAATGGAGGGAAAAATGGAGTCAGTGTTGCATGAAAGGAGACTAGACATTAGACGCATCATCAATTTTGTGTCTTTCTAGGACATCGTGATCACTAGCACTAAAATGATCTATATCTATTTAGACACCCTCATAAAAAATTTCAATCATTTCTATTGTTGTTGCTATGACACATGACTAGGACGTCATGAACACTAGCACTAAATTGATCTATATATATTTAGACCCTCTTGTCAAAAATTGGATTTTTTTCCATTGTCGAGATGTCACACACTAGATGGTCAAGAGAAATTTCATGCAATTTCTTTGTTGGATCTCTAAAGATCGAGGTGCATGGCGTCATTACAGAAAAAAAAAAAAAGGGTTTTCCAACATATATATCATCTGGGATTTGTGATCCCAATATTATATATGGCAAGCAATATGAATGTCTAAAGCACACTGTCTACAATAATCCACAACTCCCTAACACTATCCCAACCACCTAGGAAAAACACTAGATATTCCTAACCCCACAAATTCCATTTTGGATTTAGAATTGTTAACCTACACATGGTCAGAGATAGATGGTAGAAAATTTACAAAATTTACAAAATTGTAACACTTCATTGTCACAATTGAAATTTTCCATGACATAATTAAAAATGAATAACATAAGTGACTAATTCATATTCTTCTATATAGTCATTTTTTTATACCGTGAATAAATTGGTCATTTACGTTAGTCATTTTTTATACGGTGAATAAATTGGTCGTTTACGTTAGTCATTTTTAACTCTGTCACTTACTATCTAGTCATATTTGTTAACTCGTGACTAAATTAGATTAAATTTAGTTGTTTATAGTTGGGTCAATCGAAATTGTTCATATTTAGTAGTAAATCACTTAAAAAAACTATAGTGACTAGATTTTTTAGTCACGTAGTCACTAATTCCTCATTTTGTACTAGTGTACCTATGAATCCATCTCCTCATTCATGCCTTGCTCCCACTTCTTTCTAGTTTTCATCTGCATTGCATCTTCATTATATTCTAGTTCATCAGAATTGGTCATCAATAAATAATATATTAAAGGACAAAATTGTTGAAGTGGTATACTTAACCTTGTTTATATTCTTGCACGTGTAGGAGTTTGAGTTACCTACTTGTGTTCTTGATTTTTTGGTACCTTTGGAACTTCATTTTCTTTGATTTCATCAACCACGGTGTACTCTGTGTTTTCCTTTTCCTCTTTCTTTCCCTGCATCTAATATTTGTACATAACATTTTCATTGAATACTACATCCTAATTATTTTGTGATTTTCATAATCCCATAAGCGATAACCAAAATCATCAACCATGTATCCAATAAAGGTGCATTTCTTGGAATTAGCCTCAAGATTTGTTCTATTTTCTTTATAAATATGGGAAAATGATTCACAACCAAAAGTTCTCAAAAATTAGTAGTTTACCTATCTATGCCTCCTATGGAATCCCACCATCCAAAGTGCTTGAAGGCCCTATGTTTATTAAGCATACATCAGTATCTACATCATCATCCCAAAAATGTAAGGGAAACCCTGCATGCAATATCATACACCTTGCACACTCCATGATCATCCTATTCATCCTTTCTGACACACAAATTTCTTGTGGTGTTCCTAGGGTTGTCTTCTCTCGATGAATATCATGGTATGAACAGTAACTACCAAAAAACCTGCTACAATATGCACTTGCATTATCATATTTGAGACACTTTAATCTTTTCCCCGCCTCATTCTCAACCAAATATTTCCACTTCTTAAAAGTAGCAAGCACATCATATTTATGTCTAATGCTATAAACCTAAGTTTTCCTAGTTGCGTCATCAATAAAAGTAGCATAATGACAAGAGCCACCAATAGATTGTACTTGATATTGTCCCCATACATTTATATGTACAAGCTCTAACTTTTCACTCTTCTTCTATTTCCTAACCTTGATAAATATAACTATCTTTTGCTTTCCATAAACCGTCAGTTCTCACATAATTCCAAACTTACCTCCTTCATATCTGGAAGCAATTTGGAGTGGAGAATCTGCATCCCCTTCTCACTCATGTGGCCAAGCCTATGATGCCATAGTGTTGTACCTATTTATGTGGAATCTATAGATATAGAATAATCAATATTATGAGGACATAAATACAACGTTTCTATCATATCTCCTTTTTCTATTATCAATGCTCCTTTAGTGATTTTCCACCACTTTTTTCCAAACGTAGACAAATAGTTTCTATTTAAGAACTGCCCTATTGAGATCATATTTATTTTTATAGCAATAATATGCCTTACATATTTTATAATCCATTCATTTACATTATTTAACTTAATCCGTATAACCTTACCCCTTCCAACAATTCTACATGGTTCATCATCACCCAATAAAACATGTCCAAAATCACCTGGGACATAATCATGAAAGAATTTCCTATGGGGTGTAGCATGACATGAATTCCTTGAATCTACTACCCAGTAATCACTAATATTATATAATTCAAGAATCAATGCATCATGTAACACATCACCTACTACATTAGCTTCCTGAGTAGTCTCATGCTACCTGCCTTCTTTCTTCTTTGGAGATTTGCAGTATTTATTCAGATGTTGTCTCTTACCACATTTCCAGCACTCTATTTTTCCCAATCTGGACTTGGATCTTCCCTTTCTAGACTTGTTGTGATTTCCTAGGCTCTTTCCTCTCTCCCTTTGTCTTCCCCTACTCTCCATGGTCAATGCATTACCTGATATCTCAACTGCGCTTTTTCTTTGCATTTCTTCATTAAGAATAACACCAACAACATCATAAAATTTAAGAGTATTTGAACCAGAGACAAAGTTACTTACAACCATAACCAAGATAAACCATCTTTCTGGCAATGAGCACAATACTAGAAGAGCCCTAACCTCGTAATTAAAGTTCACTCCTACAGAACTTAACTAATTACTAGTTGTATTAAATTCATTTAAATGGTCAGCAACATATCCACCTTATAACATCTTCATATTAAATAAATGCTTCATTAGAAATAACTTGTTGGAAGCTGAGGTTTTTTCATAGAGCTTAGCCAATGTGATCCTCACACCCTTCATTGTCTTTTCTTTTGAAATATTAAAATCTACCAACAAAGCCATGCACAACTGTATTGTTCCCATTGCCTTTCTATCAAGAATCTCCCATTCTTCATCTTTCATAGTCACCAGTTGTTTTGCTTTTTCGCAAACTAATAGGAGCAAATCCTTTTGGTACATTTAGTCCTCCATTTTCATATTCATTAGAGAGAATTTGAGGTCAAAAATGGGCCTCCTAAGAGATGTACTACAAAAATATAAGATATATTAAAATATTATGAGTTAGGAGTTTTATGGGG